>JAVTVY010022754.1:0-95695 GCA_036873755.1 Hanleya hanleyi | reverse complement strand
AGCAGAGGAGGGACATCCTGTTTGCTGTATACACTGACTACTGAATTAACCTACTATGGCCTGATAAAGCTTTAGGGTGCCAATGAGTGTCCCTATATAATTTGGGAAATTTTTTCCCATATCTGAAATTGACTGGATTCCTCCAGATAACTTGTAATTAGAGTATAGGTGCTAATAACATGACATGTATGTGTGATCTTTCCCAGATTGCTGCTGAAGTTCAATAAATAAATAAAAGCATTTAGAAGAGATTTTTTGGTAACATATTTAACATGAAAACATTCAACGGCAAAATATTACTGAGTTTGTTTAATTTGGAGTGTTTCTGTATATTCCAATAATTAGGATATCGTTAATGGTACAAAATAAGGGCTACATTAGTCGCTGCATACTATGCTACATATTGATCATGTTATCTAGTTTTACAGCTTCGATGACTGACCTCTACTGCTCTCCAGAATGACATTCAACTATTCGCTGGACAATGATATTCACTGAGATTGTCCATCCTTACAGAAAACCTATAATTAATGAATAAGATTACTCCTGCTATCCATTGATACTACATGTATAAAACCATGCTCCATGATAAAACCTATTCTATACAAAGTGGTGAAAGTGTTGGTACATCCCCAGTGCATGTCCAGTGGAGCCCCATTGTTGTTTGTAGTTACTTCATCGAATGATCATTGATAATTGAGTCATAGAGGGTCTAAAGGATGAACTTTTTCTCCAGCCTTGCCACATAAGGAAACTCTATGTTCACTGAGTGTAACTGCCTTAGTTGTGGTAAATGAGTGGCATTGGCACAGTTTCCATCTATCTTTGTCATAAATCAATTCGGACTAATTATTAAGCTGGTCTGCTGTCAACTATATTTTTTCTTAGAAAATATTGGCATTGATTGTCTTAAAAAGTGACCGCATTATTCTCTTCCAGTCACTTAGCGAACTTCTATAAAAGAAGCAGTTTTGGTTCTTTGTAAGGAACTTCTCAAAATTCTTTGGTTTAACTGCCTCACCATTATTGTTCAACTGCATATTTTAAATTTCTGTGTACTGCACTGACAAACCGTGATAAGTTTTAATGTTTGGCTATTGTCTCCTGTTTGTCCAGATCATGCACAGACTAAGGCAGGCCCTGGCTTCTATACAGAACAGTTTGGTGGAATGGGCAGCCATGGTCACCATGGCCACCGGGCTGGGTTACAGGAGAACATGCCCGATCTGAGTATGGTATCAGCATCATCTAGCATGACATCACAGATGCCCGCTCATGTGGCTCAGGTCCTGATGTCCCATGCTGCTTCTTCGTCCTGTGTGGCCCAGGCGGCACAAGCGGCAGCGGCGGCACATGTTGAGGCAGCCATGTATGAAGCACAGATGCACAACTTTGCAATGAAACCAGAGAAGGGGCTTCCTCCCACACCACCAGGTATAACCATTACGATACCTGGAAGAAGACTGTAGGCAAAATTAGAATTTCGACTGAATTCCTGTCGTTTATAGATTTTAAAAATTCATTAATTTTCAAATTTACCTGGAAACGAAATGGTTTAGTTTTGCAAGTAATAATTCAAAGAAATTAATTTCATTTGTGTGAAAAATCTTGGACATGTGGAAAATGAGGCACTCTCACTAAATATGACCTATATACAGGTAGTCCAGATGATCCGAAGGATGTACAAGGTATGCCAGTCCCTCCAGATGCTCATCTCGGCTCTGTCTCCCAATCCACCTTGTCTGCCATGCAACAACACCTGTTGGCCAAACCTGTGCCCATGCGCCGCCTTTCCGAGAAGAGAATCGCTGAAACCAGGGCCTGCCTTAGCTCTGTGTCATCTGCACATGCTGCCATGTCTCCTGAAGCTCATTTTGATCCCAGTTTTTGTGAGTGTTCATTACTTACCTTCCTTTTTCTGGAGTCCGTTCATAAGCACATTCTGGCAGGTAGATCGTGAAACGAGGTGTTCATTTTACTATCAAAGGAATGCATTATGAAGGTGATCTGACAGTATAATCAGCAGAATTAGCATTATTTGTGATACAGGAATTATGAACACATGTTCCAAATAAATGTCTTGTTTGGGTCATTAGAGAAAGTCAGTGCATCATGGGATATTATCTGACTAAATGGTTGCTGATTGGTGAATTTGAATATTCCAAAATATTTTGGTAAATGTCATTGGCTTATGAATCAAAACGGTTTTTATGGAAATGTCCATTGGATATGTGTGCACTGTCACCAGATAATTATTCTCTTTCACAGTACACATAGACTTCAGGAATACACATCTCTTATTTCAGTGAACCCCTTTGATATTTGAATGAACCTCTTTGATACTCCACTGAAATTTCTTTGTATTCCAATGAACCTGTTCCTTGTTTGAATTAGCCTCTTTACTAGTTCAATGAACCTCTAAGATCTTCAAATGAATTGCTTAGATCTTCCAAGTAACCTCTGATACCTTGGAGAAGCTCGTTGATGTTCTAAACCTCTTCTACTGATCCATTTTGATATTTCAGTGAAACTCCTTGATATTCCAGTGAACCTCTGGGATATGGCAATAAACCTCTTTGATACTTCATTGAATGTCTTTGATATTCCATTAAGCATCTTTGATATTCTATTGAACCTCTTTGATATTCTGGAGAGAGAGAATTAAGGTTTAATGTTGCATTCGTTTGATATTCTGTTGTACCTCTTTGGTATTCTATTGAAGTTATCTGATACTCCATTGAACCTCTTTGATATTCCTTTCAACCGCTTTGTTAATCCACTCAGTCTCTTTGATATTCCATTGAATCTCTTTGACATTCCATTGAACCTTTTTGATTTTGATATTCCATTCAGCCTCTTTGATATTCCATCATACCTCTGATATTTCATTGAACCTGTTTGATTTTCTATATAATATTCAAAATCTATCATATTTCATTCAACTGCTTTGATATTCTGTTGAACCTCGTTGACATTCCATTCATTCATTCTTTGATATTTTATTGGACCACTTTGATATTCAATTCAACGTCTTCGATAATATTCAACCACTCTACCCTCTTTGATATGCCATTCAACCAATTTGATATTCTGTTGAACCTTGTTGATAATCCATTCAACGATTGATATTCTAATGAACCACTTTGATAGGCCATTAAAACTCTTTGATATTCCATTGAACTTCATTGATCGTATTATATATTGAACCTCTTTGATATTGTGTTGAATCACTCTGATATTCCATTGAACATCCTTGATATTCAGTTAAACCTCATTGATATTCTATTGAACCACTTCGGTATTGCATTGAAAATCTTTGATGCAATATCTCTTTGATATTCCATTTAACCTCCTTGGTAGTCCATTCAGCTTGTGATAATCTATTGAACCACTTTGATGCAACCTCTATGATATTCCATTGAACCGCTTTGATATTCTATTGAACCGTTTTGATATTCCATTAAACCTCATTGATAATACGTTCAGGCTCTTTGATATTCCATTCAAGCTCTTTGATATTCCATTTGACTGCTTCGATGGGTTGCCCCTTTTATTGACATGGGGGATACCCACTGCATGTGTAGCAATACAAGTTCAGCAAATACTAGTTGACTTAATTACATGGTGTTAATTGTTGTTCATTTGTCATTGTTTCAGCCACTTCCTCCTCGACCCTGGCGAGGGCTATGGCCGCTGCCCAACAGATCCAGAAACGTCCTCGGAGCGAAAAGAAACCCATACCTGAAGATTCCAAAGATCACAAATATTTTGAGCGTCGTAAACGGAACAATAATGCTGCAAAAAAATCCAGAGATGCCCGCAAAACCAGAGAGGATGAAATTGCCATCCGTGCCAGTTTTCTAGAGAAAGAGAATGCTGTTCTTCGCGCTCAAGTGGCCACCCTCCGAGAAGAGGCGAACACATTACGTCATCTCCTCATGGATAAACGTTCCAGACCATAAACTGGTCCAGTATCATCACCACATGAAGATACAGACCTTTACCACAGTTCATCCGTCAAGTCGTGTAGTGATTGACAATATTTACAGGACCTACAGCCCATAGTGGCTGTTCTTGACAACTCAGGGAATTTTTGGTGAATTTACAGATTTTTCCATAATCACCTTTTACATAGCAGTCCAGTGTATTTTGTCTATGCAGACCATATAGTTTGCTATTGAGTTTACTCTTGTTTTGACATTAGAGACTATTCTAATTATATGTGAAGTTGGACCATTGCATTCTAGTCTAGCAAAATCCCAACTGTAGCAGCCCGGTGTAATTGTGTTGGCCTAGGCATACTATATCCAGACCACAACAATCCAGTATAACATTATTCTCCAGTTGTGCAGACAACAAAAATATATTAAAACAAAATATTAAAATACCAAATAAATTTAAGCTAGTCTGTACCAATAGCAGACCAATCTTATGCCTATTGAATGCATTATCCATCCCATCTATATATGCCTACATAGATCAAAGCATCACAATAAACATGCATCTGTACACACCATATTGGCTTATGCAATCCGAGTATGACTAAATGAGCCATAATTTTCTGCCTGAGTGGACAATATGTGCCAATACAATTATGCCTATGTAGATCATGTCCAAACCAATTAGTTTATATGAAGCCTAAGTCGTGTGGTTTTCTGGGTAGGAATAGGAACCAAACGTCATGATATGAATGAAATTGTGTTGAAAGTCCTGTTGAATCATATTCACTCAATAAGTCCAAATGAGTATGCTCATACTTACCAATATACCACAACAGTACTGCAGTCAGGATGTCCTGAACAGGGGCTGAACTCTATTTCGGCCATATTAAATGCTGGACAAGTAACATTGCTGTCTCAAAAACTGAAGGGGCTGAAGCCCACCCAGACCCTACTTTTTCGCGGTCCCTGCTGAAGGATGGCTTAGTTTACTTCCAAAAGGGCACATCATGGATTTAAAATGGGGCAAATATGGGGTTGCCTGTCTGGAAAAGGCTTTTGTTTTGAAAAAGGCACAAAGGGCACATTTGTTTCAAAAGGGAGTGGCGACGACTGAGAGCCTATAACAGTCCAACCCAAAACACCATAGCAGTCAAATATAATTATGCCTACATATACCATAATAGTACAGTATAATTATGCTCACATGTGTATAGACAGCAACAGTTCAAAATGGAACAAAAGTCCAATTTAATTGTACCTATATACCAGGTAACGGTCTCATAAACTTGTCTCTGTAGATCCAGGTTAAGTTATGGCCATAGACTACAATACCCCATAATCCAAACTAATTATGCCTATATAGACCATAAGTCCAAAATTAAATACACCCTTGTCCAATATAATTATGCTTATAGACCAGGCAACAATCTCCTACAATGATCTATGTACATGTAGATCAGGGTTATGTTATTGTTATAGTCTAGCTACATTATACATGTAGTTCAAAATTATATGCCTATATAGACCACAAGTCCAATATAATTATGCCTGTATAGACCATAAGTCCAAATTAAATATGCCTTTATGGAGCATAAATCCAATTTTATATGCATATATATATATATATATCAGGTAGGTCTCCTACAATTGTCCATGTGGATCAAATGACAAAACATGTTGTGTAGATCAAGGCTATGGTATGGCTGTAATCCAGACGTTGATACATGTTGTCCAATATAATTATGCCTATTTAGACCATAACAGTCCAGAAAAAATATGCCTTTATGGTGCATAAGTCTAAGATATTTGTCCATGTAGATGTGTTATGGCTGCAGTATAGACCATAACCGTCAAAGCTGAGCATAAATAGACCATAACAATCCAATAGAATTACATGTATGCCTTTTCCATCCAATATGTTACAGTGATATGTAATTATGCCTGTATAGATGCATTTGTATTTATGTACAGTGTACATGTGTTATTTTCAGTGATAATGTATATTGTATGTTACATATATTTCACTTTCATCATTCTCTTTTACTCCCCATGATCTCAAGTTTTACATGAATTAATGTATTGTGTGTACAGTGAATTCTTTCTTAAACTTTAATCAGAGCCAGGTAAATTGGAAATGTAATGATATACAAACCTGTATAGGAAACCTGCTAAGTAGCAAAACTAGAGCACCTGTATTGCAATACCAGGTTATACATTAAATGCTCATGATTAAAAGGCCACTGATAATTAATGGTTCGTTTACCGTGACCAGCCCTCATCTATATTTTGAGGGCAAATAATTAAAATCCATGAGGGATTTAAATTTTCATGAGTAAAACTTGCTCATTTTCTTCAAATTTGTATACAATTGGTTTGCAAGTTAATAATTAATAATTATCACACTCAGCATGTGTATTTTTACAAGCAAGTTTACGAGAAACAAAGAATTAATTAACAGTGGCCAAAATGAAATTGATAACTAAAATATGATGGATTCGGTCTGGAAGGTGGTACATGTATCCTCCTTTCTCATGACAATGTCATACACCCATTATAACCTGGTTTATTATAAAGAGGATTTCGATACAGCATGGTCACTTCAAGTTCCTCAATATATAGCTGTAATGTGTTTGCTGCTGACTCACTTTAGTGAGTCACCTATAGTGTGATCAGTATTTTGTCCCATAACTTCAGCATTATAATGAGGGTCAAGTGTATTTCTCAAAAAAAAAAAGACCATAAAAGAAGAATGCACACAGAAAGAGTTATACAATTTCACCATGTAGTATTTTTATTAAAGGGGAACCCCAACGGCCTAGGGTCACTTTTAGGAAATAAGAGTACTCCTAATTCTGAGTAAGATGTCATTTACCACATGTAAATAAATACGGTACTCCAAACGGTTGTGCCCCGTGGGGCTTTCGGGGATTGACCTGGGATGTCGTCGTGCACACCGCAGGTCATGGTGAGAATAGGCCTCGGCTCCTCTGACAGCTTGTCGTAAGAGGCGACTAACTGAGGCACCCGTGGGATTTCCGGGTGTGAAAAGGAATAGGACCCCACCTGTGTGGTTCCCGGTTGTGGAAAGGAATAGGACCCAACGTCGTGATATGACTGAAATATAGTTGAAAGCGATGTTAAATCATATTCACTCACTCCAAACGGTTGCTGAGATATTCGAGTTTGAAGTATAAATCTGATATCGAGGGAATTAATGCAAACAAGATTTTGTGATGTCATCTAGTGAACTTGTGATGATGAGCTACATTTATCCAGCTATATTCACAGATCTAGAAGTCTAATCTGTTTCAAAGTTATAATTTTGATTATAGGTATAATTATATAAACTAGACTCTGTTTTTGGAAAAATTCCAAATTTGCACGCCAAAATTGTACCAGACTCAAAATTCTTTAAATTATAATATCTTGGCAGACGGTAGGAATATTTTCATGAACTAAATTTTAAAACAATCAGAAGAAATATGGCAACAACACCCCGGAAGTATTAATTTTCCATTTGGGTCTCCCTTTAATGTGTTCCCATTAGTTCCAAAACTTAATTGCCTACTTGGTACCAAGTTGAAATATTAGCAGCCATGTGGGATAACAACCTGAGTAAACTCTGTAGTGCATGTACATATCGCATTAATTACTGATACATCAGTACCAGACTTGTGACAACAGAAAATGGGATTTTACCTCCTAAACTGTTACGTCTTAAATTAAAACACTATAATGTATGCTCGAGTGATTGTCCTTGGTTCTTTTGAAAATGGATGTGGTTTATTTCTATATGGAGCTAGTGGTAGCTGCAGTATATACCTCGTAATGAAATTTACATTGATTATTACAGCGTTTTATCAGTTTAATAATGAAAAAAATATGCAGGTAATATGCATAATAATTGTCTTTCGTTAAAATAATGGTTGATATGTACTGAAAGAATGGGTGAAATCCCATGGTGTGATAGTGATTAAGTGGATCAAGTATGCAGTGGCTGTTGCTCACTGAATGGGTATGTGGCTTAATTTCTAGCTATGGCTATTTACAAAGTCAAGTGGAACAGATTTATGTAATGTCTATTTACCAAGTGGCACAGGTGTATGTAATGACTATTTATCAAGTGAAACCGGTAGGTAAAGCATATGTACTACGTGAAATGAGTAGGTAAAGGTTATTTACTAAGTGAAACGGGTAAGTAATGGTTACCTGTAAAATGAAGTGGTTATTTCTAATGGCTATATTCATTTAGTGATACAGTTATGTACTGTGAAAAAAATAAGTGAAGTGTGGCTGCAGTATAGCCATTTATCAATTAAAACATAAAATGGCTATTTTCTGAATGAAACCGGTATATACATGTACAAATGACTAGATCTGTTGTCCATTTTTGGGCCATTATCTCCGTTTGATTGGTCCATTGATCCATGGTAATGTTCAATAACTCATCTATTGATCCGTGGTAATGTTCAATAACTTGTCTATTGATCCATGGTAATTATTCAGTAACTTGTCTTTTGATCCATTTTAATGTCCGATGAGTACTCACTCCACTGCATTGTATAGTTACTGTAGTCCCATTTCTATGACTGACTTTCAGTATGTGTTTTTTAATCAGATGATGTTCTGAATATGCCAGTATTAAACAGTTGTCCCTGTTTATTCTGTAGTTTTACCATATCATAATTTTGTCCTTGCCATATTAGCTCTACCAGTGTACAGAAAAATATATTAGTTTACATGCACCAAATCAATGTTATTAGTTATGAATTTTTAGGGCATGTTAATTACTGGCAAATTAACAAGGGTAGGTACTAATTGGCCAAATTATCATAGTTTTGATGGAGTGACATGAAATGTGCATCTATAAATGTATAGAGGTGTGTATAACTGTGAACTCCAGTGCTATATTCGACCAGTGTTATATTGCAGTATGGTCTTGAATGTTATAATATACATTTATGAAATTCCTTATGTGCTGGGCCAGATAATGTTCAGCCTGTCCTTGACTGTTCTCGTGGTTATAGGGTACTTAATTAACAGCTCGGATCAGGGTAATTTGATTGGTTGTTATTTGAATTTTTGTCCACTTGGGAACAGGGTTTAATGATATGCAGTGTGGTTTTAGTGCATGTCTGTTCTGTCATCAGGAAACAGGGTAAACTCTTTACCTGTAGAATGAAATCTGTAGAAAATGGGAATTCAGCAACAGTGAATGTTTTCACTTTGGCAAATTCTTGTGTTAGTTATCAAAATATCATATAATAAATATGTACTACTGTAGTTTTCAAAGCATATTGCAGTCTACTTTTATTATGAAATCAAGTCAGTTTTCAGAGAAGATTACTCAGTTTGTTTTCAGTTCTAATATTTAAATTAGCTCTATCAGTGATTCAAAATAAGTGTCATTTCTAACCCAGTGCCTTCATAACTTTACAAATTCCAATGACAATATAACATGTGGAAAACAGACGAATGGATGTCTGTTGTTCAACTCACCTTCCAACTACACAGCTGATACTGGTCCGTTCTGCTTACCGATCACTTTAAACAGCATATAAGGAGTTTGAAAATGAAAAAGAAATATCATCATATATAATAAAACAAGTTGACTCGTTAACCTGATCACCTATCAGCACAGTTGCCTGGCTTGTGGGCTATTTGATGGTTGATACATACATGTATTTTAAAATTTTTGTTAATAAATACATTTTTTTTTTAGTTTAATTTTTTTTCCAACTCTGCTGATGTTAAACCAAACAAAAGTGGAGTTAATTTTCTACCATACCCTGATCTCTAGGACGTGTACATTTATGTCAAACCAGGTTGAATTGTCCATTTGGCTCATTTTGACATCTTTAAGATACACATTTTTTTATACGAAATTAGACTGCTTTGTTGTTTGAAAAGTACAGTAGATATTCTATTCTTTTCTCGTTCCTTTAGATCTTTAGTTTTTGTTTATTAACTTTTTATACGCCCGCCAAAAGGCGGACGTATTATGTGATGGCGGTTTCCGTCCGTCTGTCCGTGTGTCCGTCCGTCTGTCCGTCCCCCGTGTCCGGTCTATATCTGGGACAGTTTTCTATCTACAGTTCTAATTTTTGGTGAGTGGATACCCTACGGGGAGACCGTGTGTCGCGTACCAAAATGAAGGTCAAGGTCAGAGGTCACTGGCCTAAAAAACAGGAAATCACTGAAGTGTTCGTGTCCGGTCTATATCTGTGAACGTTTTCTATCGACAGTTGCAATTTTTTGTGAGTGGATACGCTACGTGGAGACAATGTGTCGCGTACCAACATTGAGGTCGATGTCAGAGGTCAAAGGTCACTGTTGCCTAAAATCAGGAAATCATTGATCATTGACAGTTTTCTATCTACAGTTCTAATTTTTGGTGAGTGAATGCCCTAGGGGGGAATGATGTGTTGCATACCAAATGTAGGTCGAGGTCAGGGGTCAAAGGTCAGAGAGACCGAAAAATCAGGAAATCATTAAAAATTTCTACTTTTTTGTGAGTGGATTCAGTAGGGAGAAATGAAGTGTGGCATACCAAAATATAGGTCAAGGTCAAAGGTCACTGTGACCCAAAAATCGTGAAATTGTTAAAAATCATGATTTTTTGTGTCCATTGAGAAATTATGGGAGATGGTTTGTCATGTACCAAAATTTAGGTCAAGGTCAATAGTCAAGGTCACTGACCCCAGAATCAAGAAATCTTCGAAAATTATTTTTTTGTCAGTAGATACATTAGGGGGACATGATGTGTCACGCACCAAAATGTAGGTCAAGGCCGAACGTCAAGGTCACTGACCCCCAAAATCGTGAAATTCATAAAAATCATGAATTTTTGTGCCCACTGATACATTGACAGAAGACGATGTGTCGTGTACCAAAATTTAGGTCAAAGGTCAAGGTCACTGACTCCAAAATCATTGAGTCACATTTTCATATGCCTGTTCGAAGACGAGGTCATGTAATGCGATGTTTCTTTCTGTCCATTCATCCATTAACATTTGTTGTCCATGCGATATCTCTAGTTTCAAGGTATGGAGTGGTATCAAATACCTTACTCGCATGGTGAAGACGAGCCATACATCAATTTATCAAAGGTCAAGGCCATACATCAATTTATCAAAGGTCAAGGTCACAGTCCCCTAAAACTGAATCAAGTTTAGCTGACTATATGTGTAAGGTTTGAATATTCAGAGGTATATCCTAATGTATACAGCATTTGTCCTGTGGTGTTGTCTCCCATGTTTGAAACAGCTACATTTGGTTGAACTGTTGTGAAATAAAAACCATACATTTACTAATTTAACAGGGAGAGGGGTCCTTTATGAACTTCATACCTGTTTATCAACTCAAGAACAATAGTTTACTTCATCACTTTCTTCTTCCTTCATGAAAAATTCTCTCGTCTGAAAGAAATCCGTTTGCAGGAAAACTACTATTTTCTTGTGTTTGACTATTGTCGATTTCAGTGTTGGATATGTGACCTCTCGGTTCTTGCTCCACGGTCAACTAGTTTCCAAGAGTTAAGCTCATTTTAGTTTATCATTCAATTTTAGATGTGATATATGTTACATTCTCAGAAGCACAAATTGCAGACCTTTCTCTGGATTGCTAGCTACCAATTAGAATCAAGGCTATTAAGCAACCTTGAAATTTGGACCAATGTAATTCCAGATATACGGGTGTATATTGAAGCCCCTTGGGCTCTTGTTTCTCTTTGTATACTGTGCTATGGGTAAACAAAAGCAGATTGAAATCAGACTATGAAAAATAAAATTGCTTCGGTTTTGATGGACCTAAACTCGTACAGTAATAAAACACCTCCAGTATTACTTTTGTTCAATGAACATTTCACTTTTGTGTTTGATCAGCCTTTTGTATCCAGAAATATATGTCAAATGTTCTGTTTTGTTTTTTACTGCATGTTTTTCTGAACTGTACATAAACGTTAACTGTGCTGAAGTGTGTTTTATTGTTTCTTGATTTGATACAAAGAAAGTCGGAAAGCTGCAGATATGTGACGTCTGCACAGAATTCGCACTCGGCATTTTTTTGTCCTCCGCCACGAAGTGGTGGGAGGACTTGGAAATGCTAGCTGTCCGTCCGTCCGTCCGTCCGTCTCACATCTTGTGAACGCGATATCTCGAGAACAATTCGACCAATCGACTTCAAACTTGGGAAGGTGCTTCACATCAGTTAGACGGCCATTGGTATTGATTTTCACCGAAGTACGTAATCCAAGATGGCCGCCATTGACCATATTGGATTCTGTTCGTCCCACATCTTGTGAACGCGATATCTCAAGAACATTTCCACCAATCAACTTCAAGCTTGGGAATGTTCTTCACATCAGTCAGACGGCCATTGGTATTGATTTTCACTGAGGTACGTAATCCAAGATGGCCGCCATCGACCATATTGGATTCTGTCCGTCCCACATCTTGTGAACGCGATATCTCAAGAACAATTTGACCGATTGACTTCAAACTTGAGAAGGTGCTTCACATCAGTTAGACGGCGATTGGTATTGATTTTCACCGAAGTACGTAATCCAAGATGGCCGCCATTGACCATATTGGATTCTGTTCGTCCCACATCTTGTGAACGCGATATCGCAAGAACATTTCCACCAATCAACTTCAAGCTTGGGAATGTTCTTCACATCAGTTGAACGGCCATTGCTATTGATTTTCACTGAGGTACGTAATCCAAGATGGCTGCCATTGACCATATTGGATTCCATCCATCCCAGATCTTGTGAACGCGATATCTCGAGAACAATTCAACTAATCGACTTCAAACTTGGGAAGGTTCTTCACATCAGTTAGACGGCCATTGGTATTTATTTTCACTGAGGTACGTAATCCAAGATGGCTGCCATTGACCATATTGGATTCTGTCCATCCCACATCTTGTGAACGCGATATCTCGACAACAGTTTGACCAATCCACTTCAAACTTGAGAATGTGCTTCGCATCAGTTAAACGGCCATTGGTTTTGATTTTCACTGAGATACGTAATCCAAGATGGCTGCCATGGACCATAGTGGATTCACTCCGTTCCACATCTTGTTAACACGATATCTCAAAAACAAATCAAACAAACTAAGGTTTTTCACATCAGTTAGACGGCCATTGGTATTGGTGTTCACTGAGGTACATAGTCCAAGATGGCTGCCATTGACCATATTGGATTCTGTCCATCCCACATCTTGTGAACGCGATATCTCGAGAACAGTTCGACCAATCGACTTCAAACTTGAGAATGTGTTTCACATCAATTAGATGGCCATTGGTATTGATTTTCACTGAGGTACAAATCCAAGATGGCTGCCATTGACGATATTGGATTCCATCCGTCTCGGATCTTGTGAACGTGATATCTCGACAACAATTTGACCAATCAACTTCAAACTCGAGACGGTGCTTCACATCAGTTAGACAGCGATTGGTATTGATTTTCATTGAGGTAGTATGTAATCCAAGATGGCTGCCATTGACCATCTTGGATTTCACTCACCCATATTGTACCCATCTGTGTTGTGAACGCGATATCTTGATCTATTCCACTCATCGATTTATAAACCTCACCATCCACAAATCCATATACAACTACAGACTTACATTTCAGTGTTACACTACCCATTACTGCTTCCCAAACCTCCTCAAATTGTCTCAACAATTCCAGATGAACGTCTCTTTCCACATACACATATCAACTTTCCAAGTTATATTTAAGGAGATATTGGAAGCGTACATGCTGTATGCTCTCAAACAGGCTACTTGGCGGAGGACCTGCTAGCTACTCCGCTTGTTATTTTAGCAAATGATAGATTTTCTCTTGTAACGTAGTGACGATCAATGTCATACTCTTTGTTGGCGTGGCATTTACCAACGTCACAACGTCGCATTTCCAGCTATAGCTCCGGTGGAGCCGCCTTTCTATACTAAGTGAGAACAAGATCTCGCGTAGTGTAGAAGAAGGCCCCACCGGAGCTAATTTTCAGGGCTTCTTGAAAGTAACACTACCGGAATGTTTAGCGAGCATAATTTAGCATGCTATCCATAACCTTATTGTCAGATTTCAGCAGATAAAGGAAATTTCCAGGCCAGGGAAAAATGAATCGCGAATAACTATGAACTTAACCACAAACTAATGGTGATATTTTGCCCATTTTTAGAAGCCTGGAAACTCTCGCTAAAGACAGCGTATTTCATCAGGAAAATTTATTCAGATATATAGAAAACGGGTTCTACAGTATATTTCCCCATGGCTTCCGGCAACAAGGTCACATTACTTAACATTTATGCATATTACTAATGGTTTGATGGAAGGCTAGGACTGACCATAAGAGATTATTTTTAGGTTGAAGCTTGCGATATACTTCCCCCACCCCAAAAAATAACATTCACTTATCAGATATTCCGTGTTCACTTTCAACAAAAAGGCAAACCTGTAAATGCCTTATAACTGAACCTCCAAGAATATTATCTACCCCGATTCCTAACTCCATCCCCTCATGAAAAGGCTTAATTCATTTGTTCAACAGATTGATGAGGAATTGCCGCCAGGAATTTCTCCGAGTCGGGAAAGGACTTTTGCAGTGTTTTGAGACTGACGTAGAGAGACAATGCATATTCTCATAGTACAGGATTCCACCTTGAAGACAGAAGAGCATTGTGATAATGTATTGTGAGGTTCATGAGAGCATACTCTGCTACAATATGGAAGTCTGTCCTCCGCTTCTATGCTGTGATGGTCTGATGGAATTCTGCTTTCTCAAAATGTCTTGGTTAGAAAACTCGAGAGGGACATCTCTTGGTTTGGAGTAGGTTTCAGCAAAGGAAATGATGTGCTAGTATGGAAAGGAGTTCTCGTATGAACACATTTGGTATGAGCATATACAGAGTTGATGTTCAAGACGGCAAGTTTCAGATACTCGTCATCGCACGAGTTCCTGTACAATAAAGGTAAATAATAAAGTTTTTCACTTTTTCATTGCTCTTTCTGTATTGTAACAGCCCAAGTGAGAGTCAATGGGAATTGTTTTCACTTTGTGGGGAGTCTGGGATTATTTCCCCGATTGTACAGTGTCCAACTCATTTATCATTAAAGTGAGCATGATAGATTTTGGTTTATATCGTATCGTATATCCCGAAACATAGTAGGTAGCACCTGGTGGAGCACAAACCAGAATGTGTGTTTCTTCTGATTGATTGTTTCTGGCAAACATCCGTTTTACCGTTGAACAATTATTCTGGATGATGGGTTTTACCTACTCCTGCATCACCTGTGAGAAATAGGAATAATGACTCCGGGGTTTAACTCTGAGATTAAGGGTCCTGTTGACAATAAACTGATGAACTTGAGTTTAGAGCTTGTTGGGTGGACATAGCAATGAGTACGTCCAACATTTTAAATGGTTAACTCATATTGATGTGGAAGGAGGCCTATGTCTCTTGCTGTATGTGTCAAATGCGTTAGTAACATTACTGTCGTCTTCAAGGCATTCCTGATCATGTTCTCGGGTTTGTTGCTGTTGAGATGCTGGGTGCGCCCAAGGATCTTACGTAGGACCAAATTCTTGCAACTTTTCCATGGTGTTATTGACTTTATTTGAATGGTGTTCATATTTTGTTCTGGTTAGTTTTCGTTTCTTTGAGGAATAGGTATAATCCGCTAGACAAATTTGCTTCAGTATGCTTGGCCGAGCTTGGTAGCGTTCTGGAATCTCTAATTGTAACACATCAGGATCATCATCGTCATCAAGTTGACCATGTAAACAGGGACCAAGCCGTCGAATCATACCCAACAAGTGATACAGCATCTTGTCGAAGAAAGCAGTTGAACCTCGTACTTTTTGTCGAAAGCGTATTCCCAAGTCGCTGCGAATCAAACGAGTTATGTTGTTTTTTATGGTCCCAGATGTAAGGTTTGACTGTTTCCCTTTCCGGAGACCAATGGATAAGTAGTCGGAGATTTATTTGGCCTCACATCTACATGTAGCATAGAAACTATACTCCATATTATTTGCGAGCCTGTCATCTGAATTTAGGATTCGTACCTGGAAGTACTTCTGGTCTATCCGCAAATGCCGGGGGTTTTGTTGCTTCAATAATGTGGCTTAAAATGTAGCCACAGTTTAAAAGTGTGGCTGCATTCCAGATGCCTTTCTGATGATAAATAATAAAATGAAATGGCTCGGCAAACACAAGCTGTAAATATAGCCACTTTCCATGCAGATGAACTCGAAGAATTAAAAAAATTTGGTATTTGTCCTGGCTTCGCATTTACCGATTGATGAAGGATTTATCAGAACCCACAAGCTTGTCGCAATATTAGAAGATAATATGATAGTAAAACATCCTAAAACATTTTTATTGGAATTAATAACTATGCATGAAAACTATTCACGAGTATAAATCCTTCCCATGCCTATACTTTCTCGTTGGTGTATCATAAAAGCCGTGTTCCTGTTTTTAACTGAACCGCCGCAAGTAACTCCACTTTTCTGTTATACGATGAATTTTCTGTGTTTGTAAAAAAAGTTTGAATGTGGCTACAATTGTGGCCTTTCAAATTATTTTATTGACTCTTTCTCATTAACGCAATTAAAAGTTTTCAATTAAATGTGATTACATTCTCTATAAATAAATGCAGCCACATTTCCCTATAGAGAGTTGAGCCACAAAAACCTCGCCATTTGTGGCAACTTCTGAGTTCGTTGCATAAAGAAGCCCAACTTTCCCGTAAGGAAGAGTTGAGGGAAGCTCAGTTCTTCAGAATGTTCATCCGCATGAACAGCAATAGGTTTATTTCCTTCTCCAGGAGCAATGTTGGGAAGTACAGAGTGCTCTGAATAATACTTTGACTGGAGGCATGAGTCAAATGGTAATCTAGTCTTTGCAGTCTGCAGATGTTTCTCCATTACTTTCGTGATGTGTAGATGTAGTCCCAGTACATGATTATGCATTTACTACATCATCCAAAGAACCGCCAAAGAAGCCCATACTTCTCTTCTCTTCTTTACAGTCAAATTCCCAATCGTCATTGAGAAGAATATCTTCATACAAGGGGTTTTGAATTCCATATTTAAGGAGAGAGAGTACCGCTATGGTTTTTACAGGTCTAATATTCTACATAATGACTATGATAAGTGACTTTGAAGATGGAAGACGGGACAACGGAGCTAGATATTCTTCTGGGTATACAGGAATATTCACAATACAGCCATGGATTGCTCTTTGTTTTCCTCGAGGAAGAGGTAAGAGCTTCATAAATGGTATTCCTTTGGCTACAAATAGTGTTTCTGGAGAGCTCAAGTCTTCCAGCCTTTGAGATATTTCTCCAAGAGCAAGGCACTGTCCTGTACTTGCCCAAGAGTTTAGGAGTGGCTTTGTAATCTTCAACTTCGAAATTTGAGACAGAAGCTTTAAATAAAAGCTTGTTCCAAGATGTAGAAATGTATGTTGGTAATTCTTGAACCGCATTCTTCAGTTAGCTTGGATTGAACTGGCGTTTGTCATTGGTGGTTGTCTTCGTGTTTGGTTTTCTTTCGTTGTCTTTAAATCTGGTAAATGTTTTGTGGGCTCTAATTGGCGCTTAGATGTCTTTCGAGTCTTGTCCTGTAATCTAGACATCATCAGGAGATTGGGTCTCGAACTGTTATAGATTTCATCTACATATCCTGTAACATTTACCAGTAACACTTTGTCAGTTCAGAGAAATTGGCTTCTAAAGTATGTTCGGGAAATCCAAGATGGCCACCATCTGGCTCGACCAGTCAAAATGAACTGCATATAGTCCATTAGACCACGCTGTCAACAACACACGTGCAAAGTTTCATGACTTTGGTAAATAAGTTTTCGACTTAAATGTTGACATGTTGGCATAAATGTTGACAACATACTGTCAGAAGGATTGGGTATAGACCTGACGTACCCAAAATATGAGAGCGAAAATGACCCAAAATGTTTGTCTCGAAATAGAATTTGATGCAAAACCTTTGGGTCCGTCACGTCTATACCCAAACAATATCTGGACCCAATCCTTCTGACGGTGCACGCGGAATAATAATAATAATAAGCCCAGCAATAACAATGGGGGTCCAGCCATGCTGGCCTGACCCTCAAATTATAATAATAATAATACAGGCACTTTTTGAAATATTGATGTTTCATTGAAATACGTGAATACGTTCACATCCAGTTGTGTGTCATCCGTACACCATGAGGACTGCCATCCGTATACCGATACGGAGACAAGTGTGATCTTCAAGTTCAGATCATTCTTCAACCGCATCGAGTAAAGAAGGCATATTCGGCAATGGAGACTTCTTTGATATAATGATTCATTCACTCCCATTTAGAACAAAACATTCAAATCCAACAAGGCTCGGCAGACAACCGCGCCGGCCATGCAAATGTTCGTTGGCTACACTTAGCGTAAAGGGCGTATCATCCATTTACAGGCGTTTCATCCATCCATATGGGATGTAGACCTATTCTAGCAAAATAAAGAAATAAAACGCTATATGGTGTAAAATACACCGGCAAAATTCCTATATAACTATTTGATATACTGTTGTTGTAAAAGTGAAATTAATCCTGTGTTGTGTTCGTTGTATTTTTCTAGAATATGTAATTAACTAGATACAGTCGATCGAATACGATCGAGAAGGCATCCCTTTTGCATGATAAGTAAAGGAAGCATTCATTATTTGTGAAGAACTTAGGAAAAGCAATTTTAACATGGCCCCCTGGCGGTGCCACCTATATGCGAATCGGCACAAAAACATTCCCAAAAGATAACCTTAGGGAAGGTACACACATACCCAGAATCCGTTCAGATCTTCAACAGTTACTGTCCGGAAATGCACTTTTACCTTGGCCCACTTGTGGCGCCATCTATAGGCGGATTGGCACGAAGAACAGACATGTTGAGGCAAGATCTGACACTGGAAATAGAAAATTGAATCCGTTCAATTGTACTAAAATGTTAACTTGGCCCACAGTTGGCGCGACCTATAAGCAGATCGATATGAAAAACAATCCCAAGCGAGAACTTCAGGCAAGGTACACATATACCAAATTTGGAAAGAATCCATTCAAGTTTTTAAATGCTATTGTCCGGAAACATAATTTCAAATTGACCTCCCAGGGGGCGTCACCTATACGTTGATCGACATAAAAAACAATGCCAAGCGAGATATTGAGGTGAGGTACCCACATACAAAATTTGGAAAGGATCGGTCCAGATTTTCAAAAGTTATTGTCTGGAAACACTTTTAACTTAGCCTTCAGGTGGCGCCACCTTCACTCGAATCAACAAGAAAACAATCTCAAGCCAGATATTGAGGCAAGGTACCCACACACCAAATTTGGAAAGTGCAAGAACCCTTGAGGATTTAAAAAGTTATTGTCTGGAAATGCAATTTTAAGTTGACCCCCAGGTGGCGCCACCTAGAGGCGGATTAGCACGAAAAACAATCCCAAGCAAGATCTTGAGGCAAGGGACCCACTTACCAATTTCGAAAACATGGGGGCTCTGCCTGATAAATCGAGTTTGGGGTTGCAATTCATTGAAGGGTGGCAGAATTATACCAACAGTGCAGACTACCCAAAATTGGATACATAAGCCCCAACGCAATATATGAGAATAGGGCGAGGGTTAGTTGTGGAGACGGAGTGTGGGACTTGGTGCCCGGGGATAGGACATTCTTCCGAAGGTGGTGTACGCTTCTGGAATATATGAGGATATGGGGTCGCGCGAGGCTTAGTTTAGGAGATAGAGGGTGAGGCTCGGCGCCTCGGGGGCGGGAACATGCTTTCGAGGGTAGTGGTAGGTGTACTGATATGAAAGCCATGGAAGCCCCCTGCACATGAAACAACACTGACAACTGTATGCCGTCATCTGTCAGCCTGAGGAGCCACAAGGTCAGAAATCCAATTCAATTCAGGAAATTCATCATATGCACAGTGTACACCCAAACTTTAGGGACTCAGTTTTAATTAAAGATGTAATCAGCCTTAAAATGGATGGATTTTGTAAACTCTCTCCAATGCGTTTTTCAGCAGGGAAGATTACCAAAGCATCATATGTATTACATTTGATGATAGTGGGATCGCCATATACAACGAATGCAAGAATATCTTGTCACAGAAATTTGAAACTCTGCCCGCTTCGACGGGTTTTCTGTTTCGCCATTGAGTGTGTGTTGTACAAGGAGGGGTGCTTTGCGCTACGCTGCATTTACCCCTGTTGGAGTCTCGCCATCTTTTGCAGGATTCCTGCAGAAATCAAGAACTGTTCTAACTGTTTTACTGATTGCAAAACGTATATTTATCTTGAAATAAACTTAACGGATATTCAGTGTGTTACAAAACGGCAGTGTCACACAGTTTGAAGGCAGCTTTCTGACAAATTACCATAGAGCTATATGTTGCGGAAATATATATCGGTGAATCGTGGCTGATATTAATTCGCCCAGTTAGACGGTCGTCATGTTCGTTCACTGATAACAGATGACCTTGAGTCAACTCCGGCAAAGTCCGTGAGACCCTTACGGCGCTAAATGGAGAAGCGCGAAGCGCGACCCCAGTGATCTGTTAGATCCATTATGGCGCATTGGACAATGTTAGTCCCAATGGGAAACCAACTCATGGACATTTGCGGTACTGGATGTGGCCCATTGTTTTCTTCATCTCGAGCTGTAGAACACGAGGGGAGGGGTCTCGAGGCCAAGCGTTGATTTTTTACCCCTCGGGCAGATTCTGCCCGAGCGGTATTGTCGTTGCCTCCGTCGTCTGTCCGTCCGTCTGTCCAGGCGTCCGTCCGTCCGTCCGTCTGTCCATCATATCATTGTAAACACATTATCTCAAAAAGTCCTTCACTTACAACAATGAAACTTCATACAGTTGTTTAATACAGCCAGTACCAGAAGCCTATTGAAAGTCAGTGCCATTGGATGTGTTTTTCAGGAGTTATGCCCCTTTATACATGTCTGGCTGTTTTTATCCTTGTAAACACATTATCTCAAAAAGTCCTTCACTCACAACAATGAAACTTCATACAGTTGTTTAATGCAGCCAGTACCAGAAGCCTATTGAAAGTCGGTGTAATCGGATGTGTTTTTCAGGAGTTCTGCCCCTTTATACATGTCTGTTGGTCCATATCCTTGTAAACACATTATCTCAAAAAGTCCTTCACTCACAACAATGAAACTTCATACAGTTGTTTAATACAGCCAGTACCAGAAGCCTATTGAAAGTCGGTGCCATGGGATGTGTTTTTCAGGAGTTCACACAAACCTGTGTGGATTGCTGTGAATAGACAGTAATCGTTCGACTACATCTACTATAGGTAATCACTGCTCTATTGCTATATTGTTTTGTCTGTCTATGATCTATATCATACAGGTAAAATTATGCCCACCCCAAATATGTGAGTTGTTGGGGTCAGAAACATTATTTCCACAATTGCTCTGGGCCCGGCCCGAGGGGTCCCGATGGCGACAGCCACATGTTTTTAAGTTACGGTGCGCATGCGCACTGGGCAGGCAGATCGAGGTGGACGTTTTGGGTCTAGGAGGACCCATAGTGGTCCGATTGGGTCGTGTGAGGTGTCACCGTGAAGCATTCTTGGGGACTGTCCAACTGGGTGTGGGGTGGAACTGACGTCATTCTGCGCAGTAGAAAAAGGATATTTGAATGGACGTTTTGGGGTCGAGGTGGACCAATAATGATCCGTTTGGGTCGTATGAGGTGTCATCACGAAGCTGTCGTGGAGGAGCATCCGACTGGCTAGTGTGTTGTGCGTTTGCAAAATTCTGTGCATGCGCAGACAGGGAAGTGTGGGGAAAGGGCATTGGAAGGGATGTTTTGGTGTCGAGGTGGGCCCATAGTGAGCGTACTGGGTTGGGGAGGGTACCCATATGAAGCGCCCCTGCAGGTCGATCAAGTCAAGGGTGGGTGCATGTTTTCACAAAAAAAGGGCGTTGAGTCATAGAAATGAGAATGTTGCTGTTGTTGTTGAGATAGTGTAGTCTCTGAATTCCGGGGAAGTAAAAGTCAAGGGAAGCAATCCAGTTTAGTAGTACAGAGAGCAGAAACTGTCAGGGGTAATTTTTCGGGGAATTTTCTGGGAAAACCCCTGTTCTATTTATACATCACTTGGGAATAGTAGAGAAAGGGGAGTTTCAGAGGTGCAATGGAGTGAGTTTGGAAGAGATTAGGGCCTTTTTCCAATCGGCTACATGGTAGAGTTACCTGCGTGTGCGTAGGAGAAGGAGGAGGAGGAGGGAGGAGTGAGTGATTGTGGTGGTGTGATTGTGGTGGTGGTGGTGGTCGCCGTGGTGGTGGTGTCTGTACATATAGGGATTAACACGTGTCCCTCATCAGTCCATGCGTGAATGAGTGAGTTAGGCGTAACCAACGCCCGTATAAACGCATGGACGCACTAACGATGGTGAGTGCATGAGTGTCTTTGTCTCTGTGTGTGTGCGTATGTGTGCGTTTGTGAATGACAGTGAGTGTGTGTGTGAATGAGTGAGTGACAGTGAGTGAGTGGTAAAATAAGGTCGTGTGTACACCATTAGCTTCAGTCTGTGTCCACCCCTTGCGTCTTAACGCCATGCTACAGATGAGAGAACAACAACAACAAGGATGACAGGTCAATCATTTTATTCTCCCCACCAGTACATCATACCCACGCTGGGGGTGTCGCGTTGGGTATGTTTACAATTCTCGTATGTTCTTGTCCAATCAGAAGTCGCCATTTCACAAAGTTCAATCTTCGGCCGGTGTAACTTAAGGATGTCCTCTGGTAGTTTTTGGCTTTGGCCGCCATTTTGCCTGTTTTTGCTATTGGGTTATCTCCCTTTCCTAGGTTAAGAGATGGGGATTTCCTTTAAAGCCTTCTAGCCGAGAATTTTGAACACCAACATCCATCCAATTTTATAAATTTTGATAGACATTGTGATTATCTGCAAACGGTTAAAATAAAAGAACAAGTTAAACATTATTTATATGAATTTTTCATGAATATGTTTCAAAACTAGGGCTATTCCTATGTTTCCTGGGTTATCAACTTGAGCATGGGTCAGTCCATTTAACGTTGCCTGCAGCTAAAAAATGCACACCAACCTGTATTTTTTTCTTTGTTTTTCCTCATATTACACAATTATGAATGCAACAACACACATTATTCAAACAGTTAATTACTTAACTACGGGCAGTCCAGGATACCATTGAGGCAGCATGTCCTGAAACAGTTGTTTGTGCATTCTGATCGCATTTTTCCAGGGCCTCGGTGGGTGGTAACCCCATATCCTCTTCTAAGTGACGCTTGGTCTTCATGATGGATCTGTGCGCGGAGTCGACTTTCATTTCAAGCGGCAGCAGGCTTCATAGATCACCATGGCTGTCTTTCTGATGTTCGGGCGAATTTGGATGTACGCCTGTTGTAAGTTATCCTGTCCGGTGTCTTCGGTTACCGCAGCATGGGTATTAATAGCTTCATGCACAATACGATCCCAAAAGGTAGGTTCTTCCTCAGTTCCTTGGGACGTAGGCTGACTATTTAAGGTCAAGCTCTCCCTATCAGTAAATAGACCATCAGCAGTTTCTGTTTCGGTATCATCTGCCTCCTCAGTGAGCTCCTCGGAGTCTGCAATCCCATGTATATTCTTCTGGTGTCGCATCATTTTGTAACGTCTGGTGAACGGGCGTTCGCACTCAGAGCATGTATAACCCATGTTGACGGTTGAACGTCGACTGTGCACGCTTTTGGACGCTTGCTTTATAGAGAGCAACGCCCGCCAATCCCCAGTTCAACGCTTCAACGCCCTGGTGAAATAGCTCAAAAGCTCTGATTTTCCAGATATTCCATGCCACTAATTCATCGAAATTCAGTGATGCCTGTCAACGCCCGTCGCCTTAACGCCCGTCTCAACGCCTTAACGCCCTATCTTTACGCCTTAACGCCTTATTTCAACGCCTTAACGTCTTATCTTATCGCATTATCGTAACGCCTTTACACACTGTCAGCCATATTTTGACCATTGGCCACGGACCCTTGATGAAAGTGACGTTATCAATGGACATCACCGGAAGTGACGTCATCGCGCGCATAAGAGCTCCGAGCTCTTGGAATCGGATCTCGGGGCTCTTGGAGCTCGGAAGTGACGTCATCGCATGCGCCGCACCTGTGGGCACCCGCACCCTGGTTTACCCTATGCCCTACGGGCATTCCAAGAGCTCGGAGCTCTTATGCGCGCGATGACGTCACTTCCGGTGATGTCCAATGATGACGTCAATCTCATCAAGGGTCCGGGGTCAATGGTCAAGATATGTGCTTGTGATCGGATGGCTGACTATGTGTAAAGGCGTCAGGATAGGGCGTTGAGGCGTTAAGATAAGGCGTTACGATAAGGCGTTAAGGAGTTGAGTCGGGCGTTAAGGCCTAAAGATAGGGCGTTAAGGCGTTGAGACGGGCCTTAAGGCGTAACGACGGGCGTCACTGCATTTCGATGAATTAGTGGCAATTCCATGGAATATCGAGAAAATCAGAGCTTCTGGGCTATTTCATCAGGGCGTTGGAGCGTTGAGGTGGGGGTTGGCGGGCGTTACTGTCTACAAAGCAAACATATTCCAAAAACGTGCACTGTCGGCTTCGGCCAACATGTAGGTATCTCTGATGCACCCAGACCGTGCGCCGCATCCATGGAATTGGAGATTCCGAGGAGCCCACTGAGGAGGGCAGATAATGATGCCGAAACAGAAACTGCTTATGGTACATTTACTGATACGGAGAGCTTGACCTCAGATAGTGAGCCTACGTCCCAAGGAAGTTTGGAAGAACCTACCTTTTGAGATCGTATTGTGCATGAAGCTATTAATACCCCTGATGTGGTAATCGAAGACGCCGGACAGGATAACTTACAACAGGCGTACATCCAAATGCGTCCGAACATCAGAAAGACAGCCATGGCGATCTATGACGAGTATAGTCTGCTGCCACTTGAAATGAAAGTCGACCCCGCGCACAGGTCCATCATGAAGACTTGGAAGAGGATGTAGGGTTACCACCCACCGAGACCCTGGAGAATGCGATCAGAATGCGCAAACAACTGTTTCAGGACATGCTGCCTCAACGGTAGCCTGGACTGCCCAACGACGCTTAGGTTAGACTGGCGGAAGATTGAACTTTCTGAAATGGCGGCTTCTGATTGGGCAAGAGCATACAAGAATCGTAAACATACGCAACGCGGCACCCCCAGCGTGGATATGTTGTACTGGAGGGGAGAATAAAATGATTGATCCGTCATCCTTGTTGTTGTTGTTCTCTCATTTGTATCGTGACATTAAGTCGCAAGTGGTGGACACAGACTGAGGCTAATGGTGTACACACGACATTATTTGACCACTCACTCACTCACTCACTCACTCACACACACACACAGGCACACACACACACACACACACACACACGCAATTACTCGCCATCGTTAGTGCGTCCATGCGTTTATACGGTCGTTGGGTACGCTTCACTCACTCATTCACTCATGGACTGATGAGGGACACGTGTTAATCCCTATATGTACAGACACCACCACCGCCACCACAACCAACACACAACCAGCACCACCACACATCACCACCACCACCACCACCACAATCACTCACTCCTCCTCCTCCTCCCCCCTCGTCTTCCTCCTCCTAAGCACACACAGATAGCTCTACCAGGTAACCGGATGGAAAAGGGCCCTTAATTCCTCCAAACGCACTCCATTGCATCTCCGAAATTCCCCTTTCTCTGCTACTCCCAAGTGATCTATAAATGGACCAAGGGCTTTTCCCAGAAAATTAACCGACAGTTTCTGCTTTCTACACGAGACTACACGATCTCAACAACAACAACATTCCCATTTCTAAGACTCTTTTTTGTGAAAATATGCACCATCCCTTCACTTGATCGGCCTGCAGGAGCGCTTCACATGGGTCCCCTCCCCGACCCAGTACGCCCAAGATGGGCCCACCCCGACCCCAAAACATCCCTTCCAATGCCCCTTTCCCGCAATTCCCTGCCTGCGCATGAGCAGAATGTTGCAAACGGACGACACACTAGTCCAATCGGATGCTTCCCCACGAGAGCTTCGTGTTGACACCTCATACGGCCCGATCGGATCATTATTGCTCCACCTCGACCCCAAAACGTCCATTCAAATATCCTTTTCTACTTCGCATGCGCAGAATGACGTCAGTTCCACCCCACACCCAGTTGGACGGTCCCCACGAATGCTTCACACTGATACCTCATACGACTACGGATGGTTCACCTAGACCCCAATACGTCCATTCAAATACACTTTTTCTACTGCGCATGCGCAGAATGACGCAGTTCCACACCACACCCATCGAGTTGGACGCTCCCGCACGAGTGCTTCACCACAACACCTCACACAACCCAACAGTGCACTATGGGACCTCCTAGGCCACAAAACGTCCACCTCGATTCGCCTGCCCAGTGCGTATGCACACGGTAACTTTTCAAAAAAATTCAACGCTTGACTTCGAGACCCCTCCCATCGTGTTCTATAGCTCGAGATGAAGAAAACAAGGGGCCACACCTTATACCGCAAATGTCCATGACTGGGTTTCCTATTGGGACTAACATTGTCCAATGCGCCATAATGGACCTAACAGATCACTGGGTTCTCATGTACGGGGGGATCACTCTTGTTGGGCCGTCATGTGACCGGAAGTGGTGCCACCGGAAGTGACCCGGATGTAACCTTTGACGCGGATGTGACCCAGATGTTACGTTATCGGATGTGACGTCATCGCCTGGTGACGCCACCATGGCAACGTCTCAGCCTCATTTTTCCTCCAGAATGTAACGGCTTCCTACTACTGATGTATATACATGTACATAGTCCAGGGTCTAATATCACCATAGTATACACAATTGAATGGCATGGCTGTAAACCAGAAACTGAATGTATTTTAAATGCAAATGGATTCAGAGGTCACACATTGAACCAAAGGCCAGCCACTATTTTGACCCCAATAGTGACCTTTCTGAGTTATGACTGAACCAATCACTGATGTGCCATCCATGCAAATGATATGGAAATTTGTACCTAAACACAGACAGCATGGAAAATTTGCTTATTATAGAAATTGTTGAAAAAAACACAAGTATCCAGTTTCGGACAGAGCTGAAAAACAATAGGTGTCTTCCCCTAGACAGGAGCAATAATTACAACAAATTTGAAGTTGATTGACAAGAGCATTCGGAAGTTAATCGACGAAAAAGATTGAACAAAAGGAAAATGTGCATATGAGGAGATTTGTAGATAAACGAGAGATCCTGAAGGATCTTGGCGCCCACCATTGTCCGATAATTGTAAGCTAATGACAAGAGGATCTTTTTGTCCATTGTTACTACGACGATTGAGTTGTAATTTTGTTTACAGAGTTTCGAATCTGAGCGAAAAAGATCGAAAAAGGGACACTGGAAAACACCAAGATATAATCTTTCTAAGTTTCAGGAGTTCAAGATTTCTAGAAACTGTACTTATGTCGGTTGTTATAGTACAAGAGAAATGAGCAAAGTTGGTCTGAAAGTGAATGTACATGTACGGAGGATCCTTCGTCTTCGTTTTGCAGTATTTTTATTTTATTTATTTTTTTGCACGTGTCATCATTGGGTACTGGAAGCGAAGAAAAATCTCTTTGACACTTTGGCATACTTAAGATTTATAATTAGGAACGAATGCTAATTCTGTTCTGTTTACTAGACTAGTTTGAGATATCTCTTTTAAGATACCATGCTCGAAAATAGTAAGATGGTACAATATTTAATACTGAAGTGATCTGGTCCGCGCAGTAATGTTGAAACTTCGAATTTGAAAGTGTCTGAATCTTGATTAATTCCCTTGGATCGAAACATGCAGTAGTTTACAGCTGTCGAGTTGTGACATTGTGTCACAAGAGTGACGTCCCTTCATGTAGCTGACCCGCCGGCAGACGAAAGGGTGGAGCAGTTGACTTGCAACTGCATGGACTAAAGAAAACTGATTTAAAATTTGAAGAAATACATTTTAATTCCGAATTATTTGAACTCCTTGATATGGAAGGTGATGATATGGATATTCTCTATAGTCAATATGTAGAATATGCCCCACCGTTTGATCCGCCGACTCTTGTGATGCAACGTCACAACTCGGGAATACCGTATTAATTGGATTTTCGAATCGGACCAAAAAAGGTATCTTGCACAACTAGGCCCCATGTAGGACCTGTGAATCAAATTTCAGAAAGATCCATGAAATATTTCCTGAGAATTCATGATAACAATGTTTCAAGGGGAAATTCAAGATGGCCACCTGGCAGCCATATTGGATTTTCGAATCAGACCGAAACGGGTATCTTGCACAACTAGACTCCAAGGCGAACCTGTGTACCAAATTTGAGAAAGATCCATGCAGTGGTTCCTGAGAAATGACGATAACTAAGTTTCATGGGGAAATCCAAGATGGCTGCCTGGTGGCCATATTGGATTTTCGAATCGGACCAGAAAACGTATCTTGCACAACTAGACCCCAAGGGGAACCTGTGTACCAAATTTGAGAAAGATCCATGCATTGGGTCCTGAGAAATCGCGATAACAAGGTTTCATGGGGAAATCCAAGATGGCTGCCTGGTGGCCATATCGGATTTTCGAATCGGACCAGAAAAGGTATCTTGCTCAACTAGACCCCATGTGGGACCTGTGTACCAAATTTGAGAAAGATCCATGCAGTAGTTCCTGAGAAAACGCGATAACAAGGTTTCCTGGGGAAATCCAAGATGGCTGGCTGGTGGCCATATTGGATTTTCGAATCAGACCAAAGAAGGTATCTTGCACAACTAGACCCCAAGGGGAACCTGTGTACCAAATTTGAGAAAGATCCATGCAGTAGTTCCTGAGAAATCGCGATAACAAGGTTTCATTGGGAAATCCAAGATGGCTACCTGGTGGCCATATCGGATTTTCGAATCGGACCAGAAAAGGTATCTTGCTCAACTAGACCCCATGTGGGACCTGTGTACCAAATTTGAGAAAGATCCATGCAGTAGTTCCTGAGAAAACGCGATAACAAGGTTTCATGGGGAAATCCAAGATGGCTGCCTGGTGGCCATATTGGATTTTCGAATCGGACCAGAAAAGGTTTCCTGCACAACTAGACCCCAAGGGGAACCTGTGTACCAAATTTGAAAAAAGATCCATGAAGTAGTTCCTGAGAAATCGCGGTAACAAGGTTTCATGGGGAAATCCAAGATGGCTGCCTGGTGGCCATATTGGATTTTCGAATCGGAACAGAAAAGGTTTCTTGCACAACTAGACCCCAAGGGGAACCTGTGTACCAAATTTGAAAAAGATCCATGCAGTAGTTCCTGAGAAATCGCGGTAACAAGGTTTCATGGGGAAATCCAAGATGGCTGCCTGGTGGCCATATTGGATTTTCGAATCGGACCAGAAAAGGTTTCTTGCACAACTAGACCCCAAGGGGAACCTGTGTACCAAATTTGAAAAAGATCCATGCAGTAGTTCCTGAGAAATCGCGGTAACAAGGTTTCATGGGGAAATCCAAGATGGCTGCCTGGTGGCCATATTGGATTTTCAAATCGGACCAGAAAAGGTTTCTTGCACAACTAGACCCCAAGGGGAACCTGTGTACCAAATTTGAAAAGGATCCATGCAGTAGTTCCTGAGAAATCGCGGTAACAAGGTTTCATGGGGAAATCCAAGATGGCTGCCTGGTGGCCATATTGGATTTTCGAATCGGACCAGAAAAGGTTTCTTGCACAACTAGACCCCAAGGGGAACCTGTGTACCAAATTTGAAAAAGATCCATGCAGTAGTTCCTGAGAAATCGCGGTAACAAGGTTTCATGGGGAAATCCAAGATGGCTGCCTGGTGGCCATATTGGATTTTCGAATCGGACCAGAAAAGGTTTCTTGCACAACTAGACCCCAAGGGGAACCTGTGTACCAAATTTGAAAAAGATCCATGCAGCAGTTCCTGAGAAATCGCGGTAACAAGAATTGTTTACGGACGGACTGACGACGGATGGACGACGGACGACGGACCACGGACGAAAAGTGATTTGAACAGCCCACCATCTGGTGATGGTGGGCTAAAAATCCAGTTCCCAGTTTCGGTCAGTGCTGAAAACAATAGGTGTCTACCACGAAGCAGGACCAACATGCGCCACAAATTTGACGTTTATTGTCAAAGGCATTCAAAAGTTATCTGACGGAAAAGAAAAATGAGAAAAGACGAAGCAGAAGAAGAAAGAAGAAATTTTGGTATAGTTTCCTCTGTATAGTATGGGATATGGCAAGCCGTTTCAGTATTTAATCATTTATTTCACATATATTGAAAACTTTTGCACATATGTGCAAAAATTTTACACATATGTGAAATAAACTGTTTTTAGACATATGTGGAAAACTTTTAGACATATGTGCAAAAGTTTTGCACATATGTTGAAAACTTTTGTACATATGTGCAAAAGTTTTACACATATGTGGAATAAATCCGCACTTTTAGACATATGTGTAAAAGTTTTATACATATGTGTAAAAGTTTTATACATATGTGTAAAACTTTTTGACACATGTGCAAAAGTTTTCAACATATGTGGAATAACCGATTAAATACTGAAACGGCTTGCCATAATGGGAAAGCATATTCAGAAGGAGAGGCAAAAAAAAAAAAAAAAAAAACAGATCGAAACAGCAGGGAAATATAGAAAATCAACACTGTACCTTATAATTTTGACCTAAAGTCTAGACCATAACCGTAGGCCCCTACGTAGGGTACATGCGCAGCCCACTTAGTTTCCTCCATCATTATATAAGAGAGGATTATAATATATAACAGAAAATCAGCAATATTTTGGGGGAATTTCATACTTCAGTTAAAATTTGGCAGTCATTAACCCAATTCTATAAGTCGTAGAAACGTGCTCAGGTGACAGTATATATATAGTGTCGGGGACGAATACACGGTGGGAGGGGAAACAACCCTCTGAGAGAGGAAAGTGCATTCTGGGATACAATGTAACCACGTCGCGGAGAGGTTGAGGCGAACGAAGCAGGTAATGGAACATGACAGCTGGAGGTCTTTTGAAGTTTTGAGAGTTGTCGTTTCCCGATGTTCCTGCAAATATATCCTATTGAATAGTACACACCTCAAGGATTGCTTTAATGTACATTTCATGTCTCCTACTGTTTTCGTGATCCCGTAAGAGTGTGTACAATTTCCCGATGGCCATCAGAAACGTACAGTACATGTGTTCGGAGTTGAAATTAGCGCAAGAACTGAATGAAATCAGCTGTTATAAGGCAGAAGGTGATGCAGATATCCCTGCAGATTAATGGCAGATCATCTTGTGAGAGGTGTCACACTAATTGTCACACCTGCGTACCCAATTTAACAAAGATCCATGCAGTAATTTCCTGAGAATTCACGATGACAAAATTTCATGGGGAAATTCAAGATGGCTGCCTGGTGGCCATATTGGATTTTCGAATCGGACCAGAAAAGGCATCTTGCACAACTATAGACCTCAAGGGGAACCTGTGTACCAAATTTGAGGAAGATCCATGCAGTACTTCCGGAGAAATCACGATAACAAAGTTTCATAGGGAAATCCAAGATGGTCGCCTGATGGCCGTATTGGATTTTCGAATCAGAGAAGGAATCTTGCACAAATAGATCCCAAGGGGAACCTGTGTACCAAATTTGAGAAAGATCCATGCAGTACTTCCTGAGAAATCACGATAACAATGTTTCATGGGGAAATCCAAGATGGCCGCCTGGTGGCCATATTGGATTGGATTTTTGAATCGGACCACAAAAGATCCCAAGGGGAACCTGTGTACCAAATTTGAGAAAGATCCATGCAGTACTTCCTGAGAAATCACGATAACAATGTTTCATGGGGAAATCCAAGATGGCCGCCTGGTGGCCATATTGGATTGGATTTTTGAATCGGACCACAAAAGGTATCTTGCGCAACTAGACCCCAAGGGGAACCTGTGTACCAAATTTGAGAAAGATCCATTGGTTCCTGAGAAATCGTGATAACAAATTTTCATGGGGATATCCAAGATGGCCACCTAGTGGCCATATTGGATTGTCGAATCGGACCGAAAAAGGTATCTTGTACAACTAGAATCCAAGGGGAACCTGCGTACCAAATCTGAGAAAGATCCATGTAGTACTTCCTAAGAAATCACGATAACAATGTTTCATGGGGAAATCCAAGTTGGCCGCCTGGTGGCCATATTGAATATTCAAATTGAACTAAAGTACACATGCTGTACAACTAGACCCAAAGGGGAATTGGTGTACCAAATTTGAGAGTAGTTACCGAAAAATAATGACAAGATTTCACTGGGAAGTTTAAGATGCATGGCCGCCATGCAGCCAAATTTAAAATCATATCGACACCGCATGAACAAATTCTGGTGTACTCATTGGGGGAAACATGCATGCCAAGTTTCAGCTTAATCGGTCAAGTGGTTTCAGAGAAGAAGATGTTTACGGACGACGCACGACTAACGACGGACGACGGACAATCAGGCCATGGCATTAGCCCATCGGGCCTTCGGCCCAGATGAGCTAAAAATGAAGGAGAGACTAGAATAAAGTTCTAGAGTGTATAACTCTCTTCAAGCATTATATGGGAAATTTGAAAGAACGTTTAATTGTGGAACAACTGGACTTCAGTCAAGAAAAACACAGCTAGAGTGCGTGTACAAGAAATATGCAGAAAATATGGCGAATGGCAGCTATCTACTCCCTCATCACTAACTGATCCCCAAGACCCATCCTCCACCCTGATTCCTCAACGTTTCAGGGACCATTTTCCTCACAACTGTCCGTCGCTGTACAGTCACTTTGACCTATGCTTCGTCTTCGTCGGCGTCGGGCCTTACAACAGACTGGTATATTCTGAATAAGAAGCTGCACTCCGTTAACATTCACCTCGTTTTACTACGAGTCGTTTTGTTACACCTGACCGTCACACGGGTCACTGGCACATTACTTTGGGCAGCTTGACTTCTAGCACACTGGAATATAGCTAGAACTGAATGTCTAACTTCACCGCTATGTTATTTGAGCTGGACGCGATAGCTAGTTTCAATCGAAGCATGTAATCAATTCGCGGCTTACCAAGACATAAAACTGCGATCATTCTTTGTCCCCTTCCGCTTCAAATACCACCTTCCTTCGCGCTATATATCGCCCATAATATACTACTCACGATCTCATAGGCCCGGTAGCCGTTTTCAACAAATATGGACTCGTCCTCTCGGAAAAGCACAGACTCGTACCTCACCCTCTTCCGAAATTCGAACCTCCACCAGATATTTACGAACGCAGCTGTCTGCTGCAACATGGACAGGACGACTCCTTTTCACTCCAACAAAATCCCCCCAGCGAGCGAGTTTAAGAAAACGTCCCAAACACTGAGCATATGTGATGATTAGAAATGGTGTCCAACTAATATTATGGGCGATGTATAGCGCGAAAGAAGGTGGTATTCGAAGCGGAAGGGGCAACAAGTATTGGCATCGCAGTTTTATGTCTTGGTAAACCGTGAATTGATTACAGACTTCCATTGTAACTGGCTCCTACCGTTATCATATCTAAGCTACCGCGTCGAACCCAAATAACATAGCGGTGAACTTAGTATTCAGATCTAGAATATAGCATGTACAGATCAGAAGGTGTCGGTGTTTAATATGTTCTTTGAGTTATTCAATTGGACAAATATTATTGCAAAATTTGCATGATGCTATTATCATCCTATCAGGTTCTCCAGTGTTTCTTCTCCGCTGTTTCACCCTATTCAGTGTCAAGCTATATTTTCTCTTCCTGACAGCGCGTGTTCCTGGAATAAGAAATGGTCTTTTTGCAAGACTTATTCTCTCGAAAATACATGGTAGAAGATTTTTTCTACATGACAGGGGGATACCAGTAACTCACATGGAACTAAAAATATAGAGCAAGTGATACACACTCAGAAACTGGAATCTTCTGGAATGCATCTCACAGAACTCACTCTCAGAAAGCGATCATTCCACAAAATATGATCCCTACAGCCTGCCATCTCACGTATGATTCTTTAATATATCTACATCACGTTTATGGTCTCATTGGTTGGCCATTCACATAAAAAACATTCACCGAAATGCGACTAAACAGTGTTCTCGAAAGTGACTGTTACTCTTGACACCGGCGTTACAATCGCCTACATTCATAGTGTGACCCTCCCTGCAAACGGGTTACATTCGCCAAATATTTAAACCCATGAATGAGCGTTTAATCACATAGGCCACTATTGAACAACGCTCTGCATATGATTACACCATCGATATATTTCATATGCCTGAAAACTAAAGCTCTCGGTGATCTCAGTTTCTTTAAATCACTATTTTTCTGTCCAATTTGGCACGTTTGATTCGCTCTGGCAAATGTAGTGCCCGAGTTGTACACGTTCTATGCATTATGAAATACATTGTATGAAAGTGTATCCCGAATCTATGTTGGTATGGGCCTTCAACGCAAAATATCGGGCAAGATTATCGCCCGTAATAATCATAATACACGCGATCATTTCTCACCTTGGTCACCAGTAGCCGACATTTTCCTCTCAACATCGTAGTTACATCCATCCCAGAATGCACTTTCCTCTCTCAGAGGGTTGTTTCCCCTCCCACCGTGGAATATCTATACTCGTCCCAGATAGTGTATTTTCACTACGACATTAAATCTAATAGATGGGTAACAGACGCTCTTGTCTTGTGACCGTAACCGTGGGATTCATGAATTTGGTGTGCTATTTTCTTCCGACAACAAAAAGTTATTCAGCATTCGCGAAGAATCGTCACGAGCAAACAGATTAAATAGCGCTGTGGCTGTTCTGTGGCAGAGACCAAACGCTCAGTCATATTTTCAGTCAAAATGGCGGAAGTACGGTAAGGAGCAGAGATGATGTCTAAGTGATAAGGGAAGTAACTCGCTTTGGAGTAAGTACATGGGAACACAGGAAAACGGTGCCCTGTACGAAATTCTTTTGTCTGATCAATAACACCGCTTAAATGGAAATCACTTTTTTAATGGGCGATTTGAACTACACCATTCACACTACACCGTTTTCGTATATAAAACTTATTAATCTGAGTGGGCGTAGGCTAGACCCTGTGGCCTAATGGATAAGGCGTCGGCCTCCGGAGCCGAAGATTGTGGGTTCAAGTCCCATCAGGGTCGATCATTTTTTTTAATTATTATTAGTTCTTGCTATCTTTACTAATCGATTTAATTCGTCTTAAACGAAATATTTAGAGCGTTTCAAAATACCTCCACTCCCTTTGCAATGTAATTAACAATATATTTTAATTTCAATTTGGCGAAAAACACCGTGCCGATATACTGCGCACTGGCTCAATGTTACGCATGCTACTTTGGAGGCAGGCCGACAATTTTGATACATTCTCATAACAATATAATTGATTTATGTGAAATATACTTTCGGTTACTAATGATACATTTATGTTTCAAGTCGATACATTTTGTAACATTTACATTGAAAAGCAACTGTGTTCTCTTTTCACTACAAAAATATAATATAATATACAAAAAAAATATTTGTATCACTTATGATACAATTGTATTGAAAAACGTTACTATTGTATCTATACAAAATAATGGATATAATAATAAAATAAACCACTTTAGATTATAATAATTTCCATATTTATTTTTTATTAATGACTGTTTCAATATGCGGTTGTCAAGCAGTTTTCTTGTTATTTTCATGTGCGAAAACAATAACTCAGATTCAACTCCTATTCAAATAAAAATATGATATTGCTATGCTCCCCATATTTGTATTTAAGAAATGGCTTCAAAAGCATGCTCAATGTATATTTGAAAAACGGTTAGTGTGGGAAAGATTACATTTTATTGCTAGAGCGAACCTAGTCCGAGCTTCCTCTGACCCAACGCCAATGACAGAAGGGCCAGAGGAAGCTCGGACTTGGGCGAACCCTGAAATTTATCAAGTTTTTCACATTAACCGTGCCTCAAATATACGTTGAACACGCCTATGATAACATTATTTATATATTCCATTGCACTACCTAAACTGATTATCAACAAAGATTACAACAAAAGTTTGAAATATATTGTAAACTTTGAGAACCGCTCTCCCCTTTCCTTTGCAGGGTGTCAGTTAGCAACATGCCAAGATCAATGGCGAGTTTATATGGTCTCTCAAATAAGGGGCGGGGGGGGAGTGGTTCTGTCACTTGAGACGGACTGTGCGAAGCATATAAGCATATAGATCTAATTGTGTCGCTTTGTTAATCAATTCCACGATGTATTAAACAACAGTTAATCTTGAAACAGAAATTTACGACTTCAATAATTAATACGTATACGAATTTACAACCTTGCAGACATTAGCTCTACCATTCCAATTCCAAACCAATTATGTTCACATCTTTCCACAAGTTTCTTCTGTACCAGCCATTGTGAATGCCCAGTACAGGTCTGTGCCGTCTCCTAGCTGGGCCTGGTCAGTTATTAATTATATATGATCCTTAGTCTTTGCCAAGGAGTGAGTGAATGAGTGAATGAGTGAATAGAATTTAACGTCGCTTTCAACAATATTTCAGCTAGATCACGACGAACCAACTAAGCACCACCCAGCCCAGTTGTGTTCCTGCTACTTCGAAAAAGAAACCTTTGAAGCAGCATGGAACCAGACACCCTCCATCCAACCTTAACAAACACTGAGGCGAGCGCACAGGATCGTTCACCAGAGATTTTGTATCTCCGCATATCGAAAATAGTCCAATGAGCTCAAAACTCTTGGGCTATTTCGATTCAAGTACAGAATTGTAATAACTGATATACAGTAATGTGTACAATGCAGTGAACAAAAAACTTATGTTATCTTCGATAGAGTTGTGACCAATAAACAGACTTTCGACTGTAAATTTACCTCCAACAAACAGACCAAGTGCTTCAATATACGCCCGTACATCTGGAAATGCACTGGTCCAAATTTCAAGGTTGTTTAATGACCTTGGTCCCAACTGGTTGCTAGCAATCCAGAGAAAGGTCTAAGATTTTGTGCTCACGAGAATGTAACATTTATGACATCTTATACTGAATGATCAACTAAAATGGGCTTTACTCTTCAGGTGACCTCGAAACAAGAGCCGAGATCTCACACAGGACTATCCCAAACTGAAATCGACAATAGTCGGACACAAGAAAATATTAATTGTCCTTCAAATAGATTATTTCAGGTGAGAAAATTTTTCATAAAGAAAGAAAAATTTGAAGAAAGTGATGACTTTTATAAAACAGACATAAAATTCACAATGGGCCCCTCTCCAAATTGAATTAGCAATTCATGGTTTTTATTTCACAACAGCTTAACTGAATGTAGCTGTTTTATACATGTATCAAACAGGGAAGACAACTCCACAGGACAAATGCCATATAAATGTAGGGTAGACAACTCTGAATATAATCCAATCTAATAATAGTCAGTTGAACTGGATTCAGATTTTGGGGGACTGTGACCTTGATCTTTGACCTCAAAATGAATAGGGTCCTTCTTTGCCCAACGAGTAAGGTATACCCAAAGTTTGGTACCAATCCATACCTTGGAACTGGAGATATCGCACAGACAACAAATTATAACTAGAGCCTTAGGCACTGAAACGGGGCTAATTAAATGTAAAATAAGCTGTTGGAATAATTCCACTAACTCTTTGACGTTCAGTTCCATGGCGAAGAGCCATACAATTTATAATCTCACATATTTCTCTCAATAAAGATCTATAGTGCATTAGCGTAATTGTACACATAAATATATTTAAAAAAATAACTTGTGACTGATGGGACAGACATTTATTATGAAACCAACCTGATGAAATGATAAATAATGTCTTCTCTGCACGTTACCAATATTTGTAAAATATTTTTACTTTTTTCAGATTATAGAAAGCATATCCTTCAGCAGTAAATGACAAAGATGAATATTGAGATACAATGTAAAATCCTCATGGTTAGCCAAGACGTATCCTCTCATGGCATCATATTATTTACATGTACCTCCACCTCCCAGTACACCCCTAGTTTTGAAGGTTATAAATTCTTACAATGGTTGTATGCAGACTTGTACATGTAGCTCACTGCTACATGCATCTAAACATAATGACTTGGGCTTGGACCCTATCAGCTAAGTGAATCAAGCCATTGACCTAGGTCATGCATGTGTCTATGTTCTAAATGGTATAAAGGGTCTGGTGGAGGGGATGTTTGTATGTTAGCCCTAAGTTACATACCCTGTATACAATTTCTGCAAGAATGGAAGCCTAGAAAATTAGAATTTCTTGCCAACATGGCAAACATATGATAAGTCTGCCTTAAACTATTTTCTTCTGTTCTAAATAAAGTTTTTATCAACCAGCGATTTATGACATCCTTTCAGGAAAACTCTCTTAAGTCAACCTCTGAATAGTGTCCATTTTGTATTCATGCTCTAAAGTAGGAAATCTCCCGTAAAAAATGTTAATGGATGGATGGACGGATAGATGGCCAGAACTCACCATTGCATTATACGATCGGTGTCTTCGGTGAGCATATAAAAATGTGACTTATATGATTTTCTGTTTTGGGATCAGTCAGCTTGACCTTTGACCTAAATTTCTGTACACGGCACATCGGATGTCCGCTGCTGGTGAATCAAAGTAATTAACTTTTTGAATAGTGTGTTATTGCATTTATAATTGTATAATACGAGGAAAAACAACGAAAAAAGTTTGTGTGCGTTTTCCAGCTTTAGACAATTTTAAGGGGCTTAACTCATGCTCCACTTGATAACATAGTTAGAATAGTATATATGGAATAGCTCTGGTTTTGAAGGATATACATGAAAAAATCATATAAATAGTATTCACTTTTTCTTATATTCTAACTCGCAATGTCTTTCAAAATATATCAAACTGGATGGATTTTTGGCTAGAAGAAATTTAAAGGAAATCCCTATCTCTTAACCTAGGAAAGGGAGATAACCTACTACATTAACAGGCAAAAACATAGAAAATGTCCGCCAAAGCCCAAAATTACCAGCGGGCATCCTTCTACGGACACAAAAAAAAATCAGGATTCTCAGCAATTTCATGATTCTGTGGTCACAGTGACCTTCACCTATATTTTTGTACTGGACATATCGCCCCCCTAATGTATCTACGGACGCAAATTTTTTTAATGATTTCTTGATATTGGGATCACAGAGGCCTCGACCTTTGACCGTGACCTAATTTTGGTAAACGACACGTCTCCCCGTAATTTATCTATGAACATGATTTTTAACAATTTCATGATTTTGACCTTAACCTACATTTTGGTATGTGACATACCATGGCCCCCTAATGTATCTACTGACAAAAAAAACAACTATTTTTAATGATTTCTTGAGTTTGGGGTCACAGTGACCTTTGACATTGACCTAATTTTTGGTATATAACATCTCTTCCCCCTATTCAATCCATTCACAAAAATTAGCAATTTTCAATAATTTCCCAATTTTTAGATCACAATCACCTTTAACCTCAGATCTTGATTAGGTCGATACTTCATGTAGGCAGCTATTGTCTGAGTCTTTGTGCAGCTGAAAAGGCTCAAGTCTAGACATATTGTTGTTCCCAGACTTAGCTATTGTATGCATTGTCTCGTGATTCTTACATGGAGTATGAACCGCAACACATCATCCTTCCCCAGGTATCCAGTCACCAAAAATAAAAACTGCAGATAGACCGTGGATAGAAAACTTTCAATGATCAATTATTTCAAGATTTTTAGGCCACAGTGACATTTGCCCTCAATATTGTTACACAACACATAATCTTCACATAATGTATCTACTCCAAAAAAATTGGTTCAGCGACTTCCGGTTTCTTAGGCCAGTGATCTTTGACCTCTGGCCTCGAATTTGGTACGCGACACATCGCCTCCACAGAGGGTATCCACTCCACAACAATTGGAACTGTTGCTAGAAAACTGTACCAGATATAGACCGAACATGGGGGATGGTCAGATGGTCAGACCAACGGAAACTGCCATCACATATGTGATCGGGTCGAAAATGTCACATGCAGAAAACATTGGATTGGATTGGATTGAATAGGAAGGAGGGAACGAATTTGGCTTAATGTCACACTCAAGTTTGGTGACAGTCAGTTTGGTTGGTGGAGGAAGCCGGAGTACCCGGAGAGAACCACCACCCTTCAGCAAGTACCTGCCAAACTTTCACACATGGACCAGCTGGGTTCGAACCCGTGCCGGTTCAGTGGTGGGAGGCTATGGATTGAATAGGTCACATGCACAGATCCACAGAATGATGATAATGTATGGCAAATTTGGAAAGAATCTAGCAAACACCCTTTGCTGTGCTGCGATAACAAGAAAAGTTAATGGACGAACAGACAGGCAGATGGATGACGCAATAACATAATACGTCCAATCAAAATTGATGTGCATATAAAAAGTAACTATCTCAAATATCGTTCAAGGTCAGTCATGTTCAATAAGATTCTGATCAAGGAGATTACTGGTGTGAATTTGGAAAGTATAGCTCCAATCCTTATAGAGATGCACCAACACTATTGAATCTATTATTTGACCTTGAGAAAACAGACCAAGGTCAGTCATCTTATATAGGCTTCTAGTACATTGCTGAATATGCAGTGGTATGATTTTGAAAACATTGCAAACATCAAATCTTTCAAAATATAATTTGAAAGGAAAAATAGGCCAAGGTTATAGTCACATTAAATAGGCTTCTGATCATAGCCTTATTTATTTTGACCCTCTGGCAGAAAGAACTAGGTCTAAGAGTTTGTAAATAGAGTATAAATAAAGCCTATTATTATTATTAGCCAGATACAGATTTGACCTAAATTTATTAAGGCTGGGTACAATCCTTCAATGGGAATACTTTAAATGTGTAATTTGTCAAATTCACACCAGCAAGCTCGAAGCTCCAGCATTCTCTTGATTAGCTCAACTGATTGGATGCCTCATTTTGAAATAATGGGGTTTCCCAAAGCCGAGTACCAGAACGGATTACCAGCCATGTCCAAGCGAGACAGCAGTACGTACATGGGACAGTATGGAATTTTCTCTAGTGACATCAAGAATTGAAACACCTGCAGCATTTTTCTTCTCAAAATAGTTTGATACCACCAGACAACTCTCGCTAAATGAGAGTGTAGAACAATAGATCAGCTGCTCCATCTGCTGTCAATGACCCTTGCAACTGGAGTACAGATTCCTGCACATGGTCCGTCACCTGCTTTTCTTATAAAAAGATTTCAAAAATTTCTGAACTTCAGTATCTTTTGTGAAATAGGCATCCTCCAATAATATCTGAGAAGCTGGCACTGGGATTAAACAGTTTTTATATTTATGGCAATTCATCTGAATATCAACCTACTGTGATGCATGACTGTCCAAGACAATACCCCACTGAACCCATTGGGGCCGAGGGGTGGGCATCTTTGAATATAATAGTACAGGAAGGAAAGAATCAAGAGAACAGTTACCATAATTAGTTATTTTAATCATTATTTTGAGTACAAAAATCTTTCAAATGTTTTGCTCGATATTCCCCAATCATAAAAAAAGAGAGCTAAAATGCATTCACCTCCCAACAACCATTAACATATATATCCCAAACAACCTAAGATCAACTGGTCCATTCATGGAATGACTGTAATATGGTCTGCAATAACCACTTTTTTTGTACATTACTGTTATTAGTAATAACTTTTCGAAACTAAGTCAGCAAAAAGATATTGATCTACAATGGTTTCCATAATGAGTATTTGGTTTTATTTTTTTCCTAGTAAAATTCAAGTTTTAATATACTATATTTTCTCTAGTAAAAATTGTGTACATATACATGTTATATTGCAGACAAAAGTAACAAATTGAGACATTTTTTTTGCTCCATTTGTCATCGCTAAATACAAAGAGTTCGTTAGACTGGTCTTGAGAAGTTAGTTGTTTGCAGAGATTCACATGGATTCCTCAACCATTCATGACCATTCTGATAAATTCTGAAATTGAAAAAGATACAAATATTTTATTGCAAATGAAATCATAACAAATATCTATAGTAATTACATAGGTGACAAAATCTCAAACACACGTAGAAAAACATCTCTGTAACATCCCATGAGTATTTTTTTCTTGTTGTTCAGCTTCCAAAATTTTTAGGGTTATGTGGTCGAGTAATGTTCTGTATACATGTATGAGCATTCAAGTTACGTACACATTGAGGGTTAAGAGAGAGGTGTCAAAAAGTTTTTCGACGGGAATCCAATTCTCTTATTATTCCCCTAAATTTGCCATACGCGAATCCAAGTGGATTCCCGTAACATCAAGTCAAATTAAAAATAATTGTATACTTTTAATCCGCTTGAAAATGACACAAACTTGCTTATCTTCGACGATCAGTGAAACAGGAAGTCCAAAACTATTTGCGTATATGGCAACGGAATTAAGCCTGCCATAAAGTAATGCGCTAAAGGGAGACAATTCTTCCGTAACTGCAGTATGGTTAACAAAGAATATTGGCACTTCGTTGCAAATTACTGATGCTGTTCATATCAATCAAAATAATCACAAGATCTCTTCCCATGTGTAGATATGAATTTGTTTGCCTTTTATTGCGTTTATGGTGAAGTAATTACAATTCATGTGAAATTTCCACACACATTTTCCGGACTCCATGCTGGTTCTAAATTTTAACGATCATGTATAAAGTCTGTCTGTTCGTCTTCAATAATTTCGAAAATCACGATAAGCACGGAGAAGGACTCACTTTCTGAGAAAGGAAAGCCGATTTCAGTTTATTCCTGCGAATTATGGCCGAAAGATATTAAAGACATTTGAATTTGAGAAAAACGAATCTGGGTTGTCAAAATGAAATAAAAGAAAAGTATTGATATAATTCAACATGTTTATTAGCTCACTCACATTATTGGCATTCTTATAATCCACGACGATAATATTGCATTCCCATGGATTCCCGTGTGACTAAATTACGGGAATCCATTTGGATTCTGGTTAAATTTGACGAAAAACGAGCCCTGTCATTTAACCCTTTGAACCCTAGAAGCCGCTTTAGCGGTCAATTTCAGGCCTCTTGTTTTGTGAGACAACAGGCGAGTGACAATCACTCGCCTTATTTATTCTCCGGAGTGTGATTAGCACACCTAAAATCACACCCCTTAAATGAGTCTAGGCGAGTGATGGGTTATCTCCCTTGATAACAGGCGAACAGTGACCAATAATGATGTGAAATTTGACAGTGAGTGGTTCTCCTGCAATTTTTCTTTTCAAAAAATGAGGTGGGTGTTTTTAAATTTATTATTATTAATTTTTTTATTTGGCACACATGTTCTTTCAAACTTAGAGCACCAGTGGAAAGTTGATGTCAACATTGATATGTCAAAGACAACTATTCCCCTAATTTCTGCAATTAGAACTCATTATATCAAAGAATTTAGATCCAACTAACACCCTTTTTAAAGAATGAAAATTTATGGGGAGTTAACCAGTATATTTACTTATATTTATCAGAAGTCTCCCCTTGTAAATTGCTGATTCCAATAAATTAGAATCAGCCACCAGAGTCCCATTGGAATTATCAATTAACTGAAATGTCTGCATAGAAAAACTTCCACTTGTGAATAGAAGCCAAAGAAAAGAAGCCGACAATATTATTTACCAACTGGAAGAAAAAAAATCAGATAGTCCGATTCCGTTTCATAACAGGTCCGACTTTTGCATGCACCGGACTACCGCACAAGAGGTGACGCGCAACTGGAAGTAAATTTGGCGCGGGAAATGTTGATAGAGAAAACCAACAACAAGGTCCAACAACAATGGCTAAAGATCGGCTTGAAATAAATTTTCAATGGATTATTTCTTGGATTGTCCGTTCCTTCAGATAGATCTAGACTTCTAAAAGGTATTTACGAAAATTGATCGCATTTTATCGTTTTTGCTATATAAAATCCTACTTGCCGCATGCGACAGGTAGATTGTTTTTGCAAGACAAGTTGTCGCCGGAAAAATTCACTTGCCGGCGGCACGTAGGCAGGCGTTATTTCGACCGCTGACCATTTAACCGGACGTAAACACATGCGTTGCTGTCGGAAGGCAGTTTAATGGCACACGCAAGTTGGTAATGAATTTAGCTGCTTTTACTGTTTTTTAACGACCGCGAAATGCCAGGTGCGCTATAGTCGCGCACCTAGTTCCAAGTTCAGGAGCGCGAAGGTGCGGGAGCGCGATCGCGGGCCTTAAAACGAGAGGCCTGCAATTTATATAATGTATATACCCAAGAGGCCGCTTTAGTGGCCTATGACGTCAGAACCGACTATTCAGCCAATCAGATAACATTTTAAGTCATATCCGCTCCACAGTTTTAGTTTCGTCGCCCAAGTCCAAAAGGGATCCTCTGCCATTCGTAGAGTCCCCAGGGGGTGAGCAACGCTGATTAGATTATGCAATTGACAAAATTGTCGTTTGTATCCCTATTTTAGCGGGGAGCTCAGGGTCAGGTATTAATAGACATGGAAACTCTCGGGTTCAAAGGGTTAACATAGGTTAAATTTTGCAAATGTAAAAATGGGGGATGTAAACAATTTGCATTATTTGCATGTGTAATAATACCAGAAGCAAATGAAGTCTGCATCCTTAGATTAGACCAGCTATAATTAATGACAGGCCTGCAAGTGGCTCACAGTGAAAATATAGGAGGAAATTTGCAAAAATATAGGAGAAATATAGGAATTTTCTGAATAAAATATAGAGAATAAAGGAGTGTAAGACAGGTCTGCACTACAAACTTGGTAATTTTCTGGTGTTTAATCAAATTACTTTCACTGAATGCGGTCATAATGATGGTCTTTTTCAGGTGCCCTGTTCTGTTGTTTGATTCAGCATTTTGATATTGAAATGCTGCCATATTTGCCGAGCGAAGTGAGGCGAAAAAAAATTTCTGAAATGTATTTCCTCATGACAGGTTGACTCATTACAGAGCATTGATGAAAGTTTTCATGAGAAAAAGTCAAAATATAGGAAATATAGGTTTTGAATAAAATATAGGAAAATATAGGAATGACTAAAAAATATAAGAAAATAAAGGAAATATAGGAGGCACTTGAAGGCCTGATGAATTGGGCACCATCTCCCTGCTTGGACACGCGACATATTTGAGTAGTAATATTGGTATGTGTTGTGTATGTGTAGATTTAAAACAAAAATCAAGTGATGCACCACAGGAGATGAGCTGATGCTGGAATTTCAAAAACTCAGCCTATGAAATGTACATAGTTAATCATGCCCATCAAGTGGCCCCGCATTGCAAACTTTGCACTTCACAGAGACTGTGCAAGAGCCTAGTAGTGTAGGCTGGTTGTCGAGTGCCGATGCTGTCTAGCTAGTCCAATCTAATGATACACACTTCTAGTTCATTTGCTTCTGCTAATACATGCATTCCACCTCTGAAACTTCAACCCAGAATCTGGTGGAAGAGAATACAGTACCGTATTTCTCTTATTTTGAACAGATAGGCTAGGTTATCCCTATCAAATAACTGCCACCAGATTGTTTGGGCTTGGACTTTATGAATTAACTTGCAATACCAAAATTCCCAGTTGTAGGAGTTGTGAGGGAGAAAAACTGACCTTCATAATTAACATTGCCCTCCTTGTCTTCCATACCCTGTACCAGCTGGTCTACCTCATCCTCTGTTAACCTTTCACCTGGTCAATACAATAACACATCAATAATAGGAGAGGAAATCACATGTTGTACAGTCACATGCAACCATAAATACAGATATTAGAAATATTCATATTCTAAATGTCTTAAAACATATTAAAATTTATTAAGCAGGCATATCAAAATGCTACCACGGCTATAAGGATAATTACGCCTGAATGTTTACAGATGGATTGAATCAAAGTTGCCCATGCCATAAAGATGCATGGCGCCGCATAGCTGCTCTGACAATAACATTGTTGCGCCTTTCGAAGCATTATAGTGTTGTCATGTTGCCATTGTGGCACCACCTTTATTGGATGAGGTCGTCCATTTTGACAAAGCCACAGTGGTTTATCAGTGTAATTTTCCCTAATTTTGTCTGATGGTGGCACCACCTGATAGCCATGGGATCTAAATTTGACTGGTTGCACACTCCCATTATTAGAACATTTACTAGAATAGAAGATAAATATGGAGTCGCAAGGCCGTCGCTAAGGGAGGATCATTGGGTGTGAATGACTCCCTTCAGCACCCAACCACATGTTATTTTCCTGTACTGGACAGCGCAGTATGGGGCTCTGTGATAAGTAAGCAGAGAAAACGACCCCTCTCAAGAAATCATGGCGGCTCCCAGGAGTCTCTCTTTCTTATTCAATTTAGAGTAGCCCTGTCAATCTTACACTAAAAATTGAACATACATGTATCAATAGATTTTTCAAATAAATTCTGGAACATGTATCAATAACAAGTGGCCGTACCCAGTGATGTGAGGAGATGTCGAATTTCTGCAGAACTAATACCACCATTCTGTTCTCTATCAAAGACCTTGAACCCCTCTACGAAGTCCTCGTATCCGAGGGTACTTTTTAGCTTGCTTATCGCTTGTAAAATGGGCAAGAACTGCTCGAATGTTATCCTCGCATCTGAAAGAAGACAAACCCATTTATAAGTTTGAATAAGCACATATGTATATGTAACATACAGCTTTAACAAGGCTGGATATATTGGGCTAATAAGGAGGATTGTGAATTCCCTTCACGACCTAGAATCGGATATATATCCAAACACATCATAATTGTCAGGAGCACGAGACAAAAAAATCATTTCATTAGTTTATTTTTGTTTCTTCATAATACTAATACAGTGAAAGCTGTGAATACCAGAACCTGGGTAAACAAACCAATCCCTAAATACTGGGGGGCCTTGGTGGCAGGGTGGTCTAAGGCATTTCGCTGGTGATCGCTAGCCTCAGAACCCACTGAACTGGCATGGGTTCAAGCCCAGCTGGAGCATGTGTGGAAGTTCGCCAGTTACTTGCGGATGGGCGGTGGTTCTCTCTAGGTGCTCTGGCTTCCTCCACCACTAAAAGCGGTTGTCACCGTATAAGTGAAATAAATGTCATAAAACTCGCTCCCCACTCTAAAATACAGACAGTATACAAAGGTTTCACTGTACATCCAAACGGAAGAGAACTTTTCTAATGCAACGTGAACATTGCATGAATTTGACTTGCTTTCAAAATGATCTCCACATTTTTAAACAAACAAAACACATTTAATTCCATTTGCTGATGATGTTGATGCATCAGAAGGACTTAAAGGTGAACTGTAAAGCTTTTATTTTTTTTCTCTAAAATGTTGCTGACATTTTAATCTTGTGTTATGTGATATAACTGTTATATGACTTTAGGGCGAATATATTTTGCTAATTTGTACAAATAACAAATTAAAGAGGTAGTAGCGGGATTTTAATTGTTCTGGTAAACTGAACATCATGGTCACCTGCAACATTTTCCAAAGGTTTTTGAAGTCACGAAGTCTTGAATTTCATATAGGGACCAATATTGTTACATTCTTCAATCCAGTCTAGTGAACAAGATGGAAATGATAAATGACCGAGTTGACATAACTTGACCTGGTGTCCATGACGTCTGTTAGAAGCCATCACAGTACGATAAAAGTTCTATGCGTCACACTCAGATTCAGAATGCCGATGCGCGCAGGCACTGGAGCCAAGTGCAGGTGCTGTCATGTTTTTCAGAGAATGTCAGAAATGTGATTTTAATGCCCGTGATATTAAAAATTGAGGTCACAGAAAAACGTTCACCATAGTTTATCTCAACTACTAAATAACTTTTATCGAAATATGTTATTTGCTGAATATTTTCTAAATGACGCTACTGGTCATTTCCACATAAATGTTGCACGGGTGACAAATTTTCACTTTCCATCAGCATATTTAATTGTGATTTTTATTTAAGCTATATTAATCAAAGTTTCAAGAAAGCAGGTTTTTTGTCATCTGTAACTGTCAGGTTTTTAAAAATCTGCACTTGAATATGGGTAAAATTCTAAAACATTTTTTACTAAAATGTATACCAAATTCATGACTTTCCTCCAGACATAGAAACTTAACTCAACAAAATGTTTCTTTGTTTCTTAAATACACCATCATGTCTAAGTTCCACAGTGAATACCATTTTACAATTAAAGTAATTATTTCCAAAATAATTGAAAACATTTACTGCATGGTGTAGGTGTCCCGTCCGTCACAAAAACGGATGATTTTTTAGGTTTTTCTTGAGTAAAATAAATTCTAAGGAGGAAAAAAAGCCAGTAACATTATTATTTATCTACCGTAACACCTTCTAACCAGATGCAATTAATTATTTCATTCTTGGTCAAATACGCTGATAAAAATTTCAACTCCATATCTGTCCAGTCTGTCACAAAATGCTTCACAAAGCAGCCATAGATTATTGAGTTTTGCATTCATATGGTCTCAAACCAAACACTGTTTAGTAATCTAGATGCAATGAACATTCTGATGAATGCACAAACCTATATGCCTTGAAAAATTAAGTTTGCAATACAAAATACATACAAATGTGTAAATACATTACATTGTGACAGACGGGACATGTGACAGACGGGATGAACTGATAACAGCGGATTTTGTGAAAATATGACCTAAAACCAAACAATGTGAAGTAAACTAGTGCACAATGAACATCTTAATTGTAGCATTGATCTACATGATTAAAAAAAGTCTGGAAACAGGAAGATAATTTATAGGGCATGAGATAATGTCCCCGTCTGTCACGATAAGTTGTCCTGTCTGTCACGTCACTAAGTGGCAAAAATCCATAATTAATCTTCTTCATAGAAAAAATGTTAACCCTAACTCTGATTACTTGATTAGTCCACTAACATTTGATTTACATTAAAAGTTGATTTTCATTTGAGAAGGAGATAGAAATCAATCTTGTCTATTCCTTTTTCAAATGCGTGGTCCCTGCTTGTCCCGTCTGTCACATTTGTCAATTCCAGTTGAAAAGAAAATATTAATAATAATTATTTCAATGTTTCTGTCTTAAGTTAAAGTACAACTAGTTCACTAACCACTGATAAGTTTTTGCTTAGATTTTTATTAAATTTAGTTTGATAGAGAGTTGTGTTAACATCACAGGGTGGCTATCTTTTGTCCCATCTGTCACGCTAGAAATGACCTACTACCTCTTTAAAGTAATCCTGTTATAAATTCATATTGAAAACATACTTGTCCCTCTTTGCCTGTAGAACGTTCTGATGTTATAAGAGGTGTCCTTCATTCAAGCTTTAGTTAATGTATCATTTTGCTTGATGCATGCTACGTCGGATGAATGAGTGAGGACCACTATAACATCATTATGTTTCCAACACAATGGGAGGCAATCAATGACATTTTTGAAAGTTGTGGCTCCCATTATCTTATCGTATACTCAGAAGAAAATAATCCCTAGAACTATTACCACACATAAACAACCATAACTGCAAAGGCCTTGATTGCTGACATTTTAGCAGAGCATTGGAAAGCTTTGCAGTTCACCTTTAATTTATGTGAGATAGCCAGATGATTTTCGAAAAATGGGGATTGTTTTGGAAAAAAATGTGTGGAGATACGTAGGCCTACATATTTATCTTCATTTATCATGCTGCATACCTGGGTCTTTTGGTCCATATTTTTTCACCTCTGCCTCAGTGGGGTTCTGACCAAGTGCCCGGAGAACATTGCCCAGTTGTGATGCTTCGATCTTGTCGTCTCCTCGAGTATCAAACAGGTTGAACGTTTCCTGGTACTCTGTAAGGTAGACAAGTGGTGCATAATGAACCATTACAGTCAAGTCTCAGTTTAAATTGATCAGCAGAACTATAGTCAATTCTGAGATAAATCAATCACAGGAAGTACATTACATACAATAATAATAATATAATAAATCAGTCGCAGGAAGAAGAAGATTCAATTCGCAGGTAAATGAAAGAAGTACCGGTATATAAATTCCCTCTACATGATCGCTGTACATGGATAGTCGTACATGTCCAGCTAATCATATCATAGTTAGTTATATTGTCGCTATATGACCGAAATGTTGCTGAAAATATTGTGATGTTGAACCCTAACTCATTTCTTCATTTGAGTCAATCACGGGAACAATGATAGTCAATTCTCAGGTAAATGAATCAATAGATGTACATGGTAGTTATTTAATTCTCAGGTAAACCAATCACAGGAAGTACATCACAGTCAGTTCTCAGTTTAAATCAATCACAGGAAATATATAACACAAGGCAATATATTAGTCAATTCTCAGGAAAATCAACCAAAGGAAATATATTATTGTCAATTCTCGGGAAAATCAATCACTGGAAGGAAATTTTCTGAACAAGATATACTGGCCAGTGGGGTGATCAAATTCAGACAGGAAATGGTAAAAAAGAAATACACTGTTCAATTTTGGGACCATTGTTGTTGTAATTTCATAGCAGTCTTGAAAAATTGCAATATCTCACAACTGACTTTCAGTAGATATCTAGGACTGTATTTGCAAAATATTACTAGGAAAATTAATTTTAAAAACTTCTTGTAATGTCCAGTTAGCAGTTCTGTTCAAAATGTCTATTCAATGAATTTTTTTTTTAATATTGAAACTTTCATACTGCTCCAGTGTCTGAAACAGTAACATCAGACATGTCTGGTTAAAATTTGGCCCATGTCTGAGCAAAAAATGTTATCTTTATCTTTGCCCAATAAAATTTTGAAAATGACATCTATTTGAATTTCAAACCACCATGGTGTTTAAAAGTTTTTACAGAAAACTGAAAATTAACAATATACTGAACACTAAGATTCACTTATTGACATTGTGCACTTGAGTGAGGTTTTGGCCCACATGAGAGTGGAAACGGAAGTGTAGTTTTCAGTAGCTGCAGAGGTGTAGAAAAGGGTAAGTTTTTAACACATATTTTCAATATTTTTGAGATTATGCATTCCATTCAGATTAAATCTACCAGGAAGCCTATAATGATCGTCAGATTTCTGAGGAAGATATTCAAAACGGAGAGTATGAACATTGGAACATTTCGACCTTTAATCATTCGTGGAAGGCTCAAATTGTCTTCAACACGGATGAACTGACGATCGTTTTGGAGGGTTCTGATTCTTTCTTCCTGATAAAAATTGCATGGTTTATACTATAGTTCCCGAACACGTTGAAATCAGTGGTCTCTTATATGAATTGTTGCAGAATATTTTCGCAGTTTCACAGTTTGAGTCGTTTCAAGGTGGTGTATGACGAGCTGTATGTTTCCAAATCAGAGGTGCATAGATCACTGTGACTGTCCAAAAGGGAGGCCTTTCATAAGGAATATAGAAAGACAGTAAGCGGATTTCTTACCTCTTAATATCAACAACTTTACTTGGGTCAGCGATTCCGTCAAAGCTAAGAAATCAATTATCCATCATGTGCACGCACCAATTTCAGCGTGCAGCTAGCAGATCGTCGCTATAAACCTCACAGCTATTGAAAACTCTAAACTTTTGTGTCACTTCCATTCCCACACTGTGAGGAGGTGCAGTTTGGAGTGCCAGAATGAAATATTAAGTACTAAAGTAAATTTTAAGTTAGCTTACAGTATATTATTTTGTCATAGGCTCAGAGAGTATTCTACACTACTGGGTCCCAGGGTATTTGAATTATAGCATCTTGAAATAGTGGATTTGATTTCCAGTTTCACTGCACTGTCAACGAAAGACAACAAGTGTGTCTAGACTGGTGTTTCAAATAGTTAAAATGGCATGCTTTAATTACTAAGACTTCAACACAAGATTATTTGATGACAGAAATTGATTGTCACATTGTTTCCAAGAAGGCGTGCTAGATGAAATTTTACGGTCAGTGGGCATTTTTTAGCAGTGGATCCATTTATATAAAGCCATCCGAACCAGTCAAGAAGAATAAAAGAGTGATAAAGACCTAAAGAATTATTCTGAAATGTTCAAATAGCCAAGGCATGAGAGAAATTTATTTATTTTTGCATTTTCTTCTGCCGCCTATACTTACAATCACTGCATGCTGGGATTGCCAATTTCCAAACTGTCCAATGATCTATTGTATTATTTAAATGAGCGCAACGCCATTACGGTATAAAATTATTAATTATGTAGGTTTTATATCAGCCCATCAATGTAGCTATTCACAGGGTTTTGAATCAAATAATTTCTTCCATCATTCAAATTGAATATTTTGCCTTCCTGTTTCTCACTCTCAGTGATGAGATAGGCATATGTGAATTTAGCTGCAGAGGCCTGTCCACTTTGCAGTTTATAGACATATTAACAATGAGCCGTCACAAATGACATTCCAATCATTTCTGTTTGATGATAGTATCACAACCGGAACCCACAATCGCTCCCTGTTCTGTTAAAAAAAAAAGGTGTGGCTTGGTTCACCCAGCTTCAAAAATCGAAGCTCAAACTTACCAGCAATTTGGTCGTCAGAAATCTTCGCCTGAGAAAGATGAAGAAAGAAGAAGAATTAGAAAAATAATAGATCCAACATGAAATAAATTCGACAGTTCGAGATCATTGCGCTTCTATTCTACCGTACATACCATTTTGTACAAACGATCTTCTCTCCCGGTGAGCTCGGTAAAGTCTGAACTATCCCCAGCAGAAATGATTCACTTCCGTGTTACGGCGCGCGCATGTCAGGTATATACGCGATCAGCATTTTCGCGGTATTTTCCAATCTCGAAACCAGAGCTATCCGGTCCTGTCCTCCCTACTATGCTCTGGGAGGGCGCTCGGCAGTACGATCGGTCATTGGATAGAACACAAAACCCTAGAATTTAGAACATAACGAGAGCGTATCTGTGGGGATCAAGCCGACGTCCCGACGTCATGAATGTTACGAGCGCGTCTGAAAGATGACGTAGCCTACTAGAATTCTTTATGCATTCTTGCGAAACATTTTTTTTATTCTGACGTCATGACGTTATGACACTGGCCATGAAAATGACTCATGACTGACGTTCTATAAAGAATAGGATATGTTCCAATGGAACCGGAAGGGGCCACGTGAAAGAATTTTTCAATGTATTATGGGACCAATTTTCAGCGACCGTCGTCCCAGGGGTTCGTCGGAGCGGCCAATTTTCCAGCGGAGAGCGACCCCTGGTGGCGAGGTTGGGTATTTTCAAATTTGTCTGCCAGCTAGGACCTACTACTAATCTGAATGATTGGTAAATCACTTTTAACAGTAAGTCACACTTGCAGTTGGGGAGTTATGGCAATAACGTGTGCTATTTCTTCGATATAAGACTTATTCACCCTGGAGAATCATTCTTAAACCCTTTGTGTGAGAACGTTTTGTCTGATTTTTTTGAGAAAATATCTTTTGTGTGTGTGTGTTTTACAATGCACCCCAAACAGAAAATAGTTCAAACAGGTGGTTTTAGTTCTAAGTACTAGGTGTTGTTCGACAACACGGTATTTTGAATGAATAGTCTCTCAATTAATTAGACTGGAATTAGTGACCAATCTATTCCGATTGAAAATCAATCTATTATAGATGAAATTTCAGTTTATTTGGAACTATTAGACTGGATTTCAGTCTCCATTAGATTCAGTCTGTTCTTATCAATCTCGAATAGATTGAAAATAATTTCAATCGCACCGAAAGATTGATATTTTAATCTGAGAAAAGTGTAATTATGGAATCTAACTGAATCTTCACAGATTAAAATGTTAATCTTTCGGTTCGATTAAAATTATTTTCAATCTATTAGATTGAAAAATAGCAGAAGGAATGTAGGCTGAAAAATCAATCGATCCTAATAAACTGGAATTTTCAATCTCATAGATTGATTTTCAATCAGAATAGATTGGTCACTAATTGTTCAAGAGAGTTGCATTGTAGATCTACCAGTGACATAAGTTTCCGAATACAACAATTTGTATTTCTAAAAACAAATCGTTCAAAACGTTCTGACGATTTGCTCGTGCGACCGTAAGTAGTAGCAGGACAGCAAATCTCTTATTATTGAGGGTGAGGGTGCATTCGCGACTGCTCGGCTTATTCCGTGAAGTCATAATACCTCGCGTATTAATGGTGTAAGGATTTTACAGCTCTCAGCTGTAAACCGTGATCCGCCGCACGTGAGGCACATCACATCATGCTGTAGGATGTGTTTCCCCCCACATAGTCCTCGTTGTATTTCTCTCTTATCGGGAGATAAAATATACATCCAAATGAAATGGACATTCCCTTGATCTACTCGGGAAGAATCTCTTCTAATTTGAGGTGTTTCTCTCTGTTTTTCCTCTTGAACTAATCTCCATCAGTGTCCATGGTAACGGAAGTCATACAGCTGACATGCGCTGGTCGAAGTTTCCGCGTGATATTATTCTTTCAACATGGATGCCAATATGGATTCCTAGCAGTACGGCACGAGGCACTAAGGGTGCAGTCCACAGTAGACCCCTCGTTGCTGGAAATAGACCCTTGGTATAGCCCTTCCATCTTTCTGAGATGCCAAATCATCCAGAAAACCCATATAAAAGTATATATTTTCTTCATGGGAATGCTCAAACCATTAATTCAGCATACAAGCCAGTTATGCAAATTCAACCCGGGATAAATTTTCTTCCCTCGGAACGTACTCCATATTTTCTGGGAAATCTATTAAAATGACCCAAAATACGTCATATTTCGTTCATTTCCTGGAAAAATCTTGACAATCGATTTCAATAAGATTTCGTCTCAGTGTTCCCCGTCTCGAGGCGAGATAAAAAAGCTATCCAAAATATGGGGTCGACCATGCCGTTTTTTGTCACATATTCCATATGTAACATAACCCTATTTTTAAACACCTGAAAAATGTACGAAACTGAGGCTGACGAAGGTTGACTTCGCGGCCCGATTCGCCATATAGCTCAACCGAGCCACCCATCCGCATATGTCATTTTGAAGGAATGGTAGTACCCAGAAGCTTGGTACTATAAATACTGGTTACCAAAAAGGGAAGGATAATTATCATGTGGTCAGACCCGGACGCTCTGCTGTATTAAAATTTTTGACCAATAATACAAAACTATGGACTACTCCCTAATGTCCTACATTGTCCGAGATCGTGTCGAGTGGGTGAGGGTGATGACTTCACCGTGGAGGGGACGTAACTTCCGGTCACATGACTTCCGGGTCAAAGGTCATTTCTGGGCCAAAGGTCACTTCCGGGTCACGTGACTTTCGGTGTCAATCTAGGCATGCGCAGTCGGGCAGTAGTAGAAAAAGGGCATTTGTGTGGACGTTTGGGTTGAAGTGGACCATCCGTGGTTCAAATGGGTCGTGTGAGGTGTCATATTAAAGTCCGCCTGGGGTGGTTTGTAGTGGACCTGCCGTCAATCTGTGCATGCGCACTGGTACAGTAGTAGAAAAGGCATTTGAATGGACGTTTTGGGGTGGACCATTCCTGGTCCAAATGGGTCGTGTGAGATATCAGATATATCAGAGTATGGTGGACCAGTAGTGGCTTCCTGGTAAAACTCCATTTTCGTGTTCATCTTCTGCCCTGGTCAGACAGGGGATCAGTTACCCTCCCGGGTAAATACTGTACGCATGGGTTGAATTGAGCAATACATAGCAAGTCTTCACCACCATCCTGAGTTGTGTTGTTTTCTGTTGCTAAATTCTACCCCCGCCACATTTTGGTGTCAGAAGTGGGATGCGTACAGTCTACCCCTGTCTGTGTGTCCCGTGTGCCGGTCTAGCTGGATGTAGACATCAGTGCTGGAACTTGTGGACTTTTTGGACTCTTTTCTGTGTTTGTCGTCTGCCGTGAAGTCGAAGTAGTTTCGTTGAACATTGGGATGCATCGATGAACTGCGATCCAGAATTGAATGACTTGTAAATCTAATATTATATTGGTCAGATTGGTTGTAATTTTATGATATGTATGCTGCATGTTATATTGTACAGATCACCTTGCTGAACTAGTGTTTCCCACGTTGCCGTAAGCAACTACAACTTATATTATGCAGTGTTAGCGAAGTGGTTATTTTAGCGATTTACTGTCTCACTCCTCACCCCGTTACGCATTGTCATGGCAACCATTGAAGAAACACGCGAGGCATTGCGAAAGGCACTTGCGGAGATAGAAAGAGAGAAGTTGCAGCATGAACTTTCAAAAAAAAAGAGGCCGCTGAGGCAAAAGCAGAAGCTTCCCTTTTACATGAGAAACTTGCCAGAGGTGATGCTGCTCCTGCCCCAGCAGATGAACGTCTCGTATACGTGTCATCGTCACGCAAGCTTGATAGATTTCGCGACAAACCGGATAAAGCTTCTGAGCCGACTATTCAAGAATGGGTGGCAGACGTTCGTGGCCAGCTGGCGAGAAGGAAGTTGAATCGCAGACAGCAAGCTGCATTTGTCGTGGAACATTTGTCTGGTAAAGCACGTCAGGAAGTCCTGGGTCGGTGGGATGATATAGTTTGCGATGCTGAAAAGGTGTTTGGTGTTCTCCTCAAGGTTTTCGGTGATGGCAACACGCTGCCTCAACTTCAGCAGAAGTTCTTTGCCTACCAACAGCAAGAAGGTGAAGATTTATTAACTTGTTCACTTGCACTGGTGGAACTTTATGACAGGATCGTGCTTTTAGATCCATCTTTTAAGGACTGTCGTAAAAGCACGCTCAAGGGACGATTAGCTGAAGCTGTGCGCGATGAGAGTTTGTGTCGTGAAATTCGTCGCCTGAACATAGAATCAGCTGAATTGGACTACTTTGAGATGCGTGATAGAGCACAACAGTGGCTAGGTGCGACTGGGAAGAAGCAGCTAGTCAAAGCAAAGGAAATGACATTCCAGGAGATCACCAGCAGTGATGATGATCTGTTAACTGAGGAAGGACAAGGACAACAACTTGCCTCACAACAGCAACAAATTGAGAAGCTTCTACAAGAACTTCAAACAAACAAACGGGGTGCAGCCAGACAAAACCAGCCATACCGAGCTCGAAGCAACATCCCTCGACGATGTTGGGAGTGTGGTTCGGAGGATCACATGAGGAGAGACTGCCCTACATACAATGGTGACCGACCACAATTGGATGTCACAACCGGTGAAGCGTTAAACTTGAGACACCCGTCATGAAGAGCCACATTTCGGGTGAAATGCGGACTGAAGGCTCGATATTGTCGAAAGCTGTAGGAAAATGTCCTGAAGTGTTGGTGAAGATTGGTCGTAGTGAGGAGCGGTGTTTGTTAGACACCGGAGCAAAGATTTCGACAGTCACCGAATCGTTTTTTAAGGAAAAGCTTATTCAAGAGGGAGACCTCCTGGATGTATCAGCTTTTATCCATATCTCTGGAACACAGGGACTGGATGTTCCCTATTTGGGTTATATTGAGCTTGATGTGACCGCTCTCGGTACAACGTTTCAACGGATGGGATTTTTGGTGGTACGTGACCCTTTAGATACGCCTATTGCTGCACGTAAGAAGGACTGTCCGGGTGTTATTGGTAGCAATATTTTTAACTGTATATTTGAAACATTGAAGGAATCTGATGGACCAAATTTCTTGCAAAAACTGGTGCAAGAGTCTCAGTCTACATGGGCAAATGTGCTTGCCCTCCACAGTGAAATGTCAGTGACTGACGCTGATGAGTGTAAAGATACTTTGTACAGGGCTCGGGTTGCAGGGAGAAAACCTGTTAGGATTCCAAGTAGGACTATTGTAGTAGTGGATGGAACAACAAGAGTTGCCAAGCCAGGATGCAAGTACGAGGCCCTACTTGAACATTCAGAATCACATGTTGGCCCACTCCCCAGAGGGTTGGCGCTGGGTCCTGCATATGTTAGTGTTGGCCATAGTGGCCGTGTACCTGTACAAATAGCTAATTTCGGCGATTCGAATGTTTACCTACAGCCTAGAACTATGATCGGTGTGCTGAGGAACTGTGATGTAGATCCTGAAATTCAAGTCGATCAAGTTAATGACTGTGAAGTGGTAATCAATGAAATATCTGCCGAATGTAGAACATCTACACTCGCACAAGAAGTGATCACTAAGGTGAACTTTGGGGGAAGATTGGATGCAGATCAGCAACAGCAAGTAGAAGCTCTTCTTTCCAAACATTCTGAGATATTTAGTGCTTCGGAAGATGACATTGGGTGCTGCAATTAGGTGACTCATCGTATCCTGTTAGAGAATAATGTTCCTGTTCGAGTACCCCATCGGCGTATTTCCCCTCAACAATGGGGAGAGGTACGTGACTATTTGAAGGCAGCATTGAACAAAGGAGTCATCAGGGAATCGACGAGTCCTTTTGCGTCTCCAGTCGTCTTAGTCCGGAAAAAGGACAACAGTTTACGTGTGTAGATTACCGCGCTCTGAACCGGAAGACCCGCAAGGATGCATATCCACTCTCTAGAATAGAGGAGGCTCTACAGGTGTTACGGGGAGCGAAGTATTTCTGTAGCCTTGACCTAGCACATGGTTTTCACCAAGTACCAGTTGCACCAGAGGATGTTGAGAAGACAGCTTTTAGAGTCGGGACCGGGGGATTATATGAGTTTTTACGTATGCCATTCGGATTATGTAACGCGCCAGCGACATTCATGCATCTCATGGACAAGGTACTCGGTGATGAAAACTTTCAAACAGTCCTAATTTACCTGGATGACATACTGGTTTTTGGTACGACCTTTGAAGAAACCCTCAGTAGGCTGCATATGGTTTTGACGCGGCTGACGAAATACAACCTCAAAGTGAAACCCAAGAAGTGTCACCTATTTAAGGAGAAATTGCGCTACCTTGGTCATATCATCGAGGAAGAAGGTATCTCACCGGATCCGGAGAAAACAAATGCTGTACGAGATTGGAAGATTCCTACGACAGAGTCGGAACTCCGTGGGTTCTTGGGCCTAGCTGGCTATTACCGTCGTTTTGTTCCGGAATATGCCAGAGTAGCTGCACCTCTCCATGCAGTGCTCACTGGAATCAAGACCAAGAGAAGAGGCAAAGCTAAAAGGAAAACAGAAATCAAAGACCCAAGACCTTTCATTGAGCGCTGGACTGATGAATGTATGCTAGCATTCAACGAGCTGAAAGCCAGGTTGTGCAGTCCACCCATACTAGGCCACCCAGACTTCAGCGTGCCCTTCATCGTAGAGATCGACGCTAGCTTGCAGGGCTTGGGTGTAGTTCTCTCTCAACGACAAGGAAACCAGACAGTCGTCATAGCCTATGGTAGCAGAGGTCTCCGGAACAATGAAAAGGCAATGAAAAACTACAGCAGCCGCAAACTGGAGCTGCTGGCTCTTAAATGGGCTGTCACAGAAAAATTCCGGGACATGCTTTTGGGCGCAGAGTTCGTTATCTTCACTGACAACAATCCTCTCAGCTATTTGAACACAACAGCTAAGCTTGGCGCCACAGAATCAAGGTGGGCTGCGGAGCTCGCTCAGTACCAGTTTACAATTAAGTACCGCTCTGGGAGAAGCAACAGGAATGCTGATGCCTTAAGCAGAAAAGTGGAGCACACTGAAGCATGCCAGTTGGAGGAACTTGTTATTAACCCTCCCTTGCTGCAAATGTCGACCCAAGTTCCGGCTGAAATTGGAAAGCAGTTTCGCGAGGCTACAGCTGAGGTATGGCTTGAGGAAGTGCAGACGCGTTCGGAGCAGACAGCCCCTGTGTGTGTTTCAGCTTTCCCTACAATAGTGCTGTCTGAGATGGACAAACTCCATCGATCTGATCCAACTATTAACCGACTCCGTTATTACTGGGACAAACAACGTCAACCTACTCCTACCGAGCTAAACAAGGCACCGAAGTCAGTGCGGAAACTCCTCCGGTCATGGGGCCGTGTTGTGGTGAAGTCGGGTATCCTTTATCGTAAGTGCAACATCCGTGGTAAAGTGGTACACCAGCTGATCTTGCCTTTATCCTTGAGGAAGCAAGTGTTGACAGAAGTTCACGACAAGTCTGGACATCAGGGTGCTGATCGCACATATGGACTTCTACAGATGAGGTGCTACTGGATAGGGATGGAGGCAGATGCGCGAAACCATTGCAGTACTTGTTCGAGATGTGCGATGTCCAAGTTCGGCAAAGGACATCGCCGAGAATATGGACGCGGATATTCTCTAATGGACGACGGCTGGATTATGAATGACGGACTAGATGCTTGTAATTACACCTACGCTGGGATCTCTCATTGCAAAGAAGCCATTGGAAGTGCTTGCAATTGATTACACGGTTCTCGAGAAATCCTGTGGCATGGAAAATGTCCTAGTCATGACTGATGTATTTACAAAATATACACAGGCAGTAGCCACTGTCGACCAAAAGGCAACCACAGTAGCGAGAGTGCTTGTTAAGGATTGGTTTGTGAGGTTGGGTGTACCCTTGCGTATACATAGTGATAGAGGTCGAAACTTCGAAGCAGATGTTATCCGAGAGCTTTGTTCAATATATGATGTTTCTAGAAGCAAAACTACCCCATATCATCCCCAGAAAAATGGCTCCTGCGAACGTTTTAATAGGACCATGCATGATCTCCTCAGATCCTTGCCTCCAGCAAAGAAACGAGTGTGGCCCAAATACCTGGCCGAGGTGGTGTACGCTTATAATTGCACTCCCCATGCATCAACCAGCTACTCTCCATACTACCTCTTTTTCGGACGAGATCTTAGACTTCCTGTAGATAACTTGTTGGGACTTAATGAAGGCGAAGAGTACGACAGTGTTGGTGACTGGGTCACAGATCATTATCTTCGACTGAAAGAGGCTTTCCATTTGGCTTCATCAAAGACGGAAAAGGAGGCATTGAGACGCCAGAAGCTGCACGATCGACGAGCACAGCCTGCCCATTGGTGCTCGGGTCTTCGTACGTGACATAAGTTACCGGGATCGACATAAAATCCAAGATGTGTGGTGCCACACTCCCTATCGTATCATAGGACGCCCGAATCCAGATGGACACGTGTATGTAGTCGAACCCCTTCATGGTGAAACAGTTTCAAAAACTCTGCAGAGCCGACCTCCTGGATGCAAGGGACCTTGTCAGTGATCTACATGTACCAAATGTTCAACCGGACTCGTGCAAGAAGTCAGATCCACCAGAGCCTGATACAGTACCAGATGATGATACCGAAGATGATTCAGGCTACGCTATCTTCATATCTCAGAGAGTGGATTCTGGAGAGCAAGATAACATGGTTACAGTCATTCCACCAGAAAACTTACCTTCAGATTTCAGACCGCCAGATGAAGTGAGTGCTACCGACACAGCAGGGAAGTCTTGTACCCCGCTCATGAGTGATATTGCAGACTTGCCTACTACTGTGCAGGACGGTGATGATCTTGTGCCAGAGACAGAGGAACAGCATGAACTGCCACGAAGGACAACTAGGTCAACAGCAGGCCAGCATAGGAATGTGTATCATGAACCTAGGTCAGCTCAGTTAGAGGAGTCGCATTGTGTAGAGTCAATAGATGCGAAGATCCTTGCAGATGTTAGTCAGACTCAACTTTTGTTGATGCGGATGCTGTCCAAGATGAATCCGCAGTAGATATTTTTGGGGGTGTCTTACTGACAGTTGTCATTATATAGTCGTTTGTCGAGGCGCCAAACTCACAGCAGGGAAGTGTGTGAGGTGGCTATAAATATGTCTCTCATTAGTGCCAATTACCATAATTACTGCCATTTACTGTCGTTGACACATTGTTAGCGTGTCGTACTTCAGCCATGTTTACGTCCAAAACAGCTGATCGCGAGTACTGCCGACTGCTGCCGATTGCATACGAAGTGCAGTCAATTTGGTATTCAGTGGTTAGTTTTTATTATAAGCTCATGTATTTAATTTCTATGGGTGATCAGATAGTTATAGGTTCCACTAAATGAAGAAAAAGTGTATTTGTGGAATGTGAACACGTGCGTTTGTGTTCTATAAGGCTGTCACGTGATGAACGCTGTCGCCATCTTTCGATCGAAGGAAACAGGTTGTGAAAATCCTTCAGGCGAACCTTTTGGATGAGTTTGTCATTTCGTTACGCTGTGTGAATCCAGCTTGTTGTCATGGTGACGGCGATTCTTCGTTGTGTGTTTCGTGGGTTGTAAGCAAAGTCACAGCTCCCCAATTTCGTGGCATCTGTATGAAAGACTGGCCACATTGTTAGAGTATGGTGGACCAGTAGTGGCTTCCTGGTAAAACTCCATTTTCGTGTTCATCTTGTGCCATTTTCGTGTTCATCTTGTGCCCTGGTCAGACAGGGGATCAGTTACCCTACCGGGTAAACACTGTACGCATGGGTTGAGTTGAGCAATACATAGCAAGTCTTCGCCACCATCCTGAGTTGTGTTGTTTTCTGTTGCTAAATTCTACCCCCGCCACAATTATCAGTCACACACACACACACAGGTAACCAGATCGACACCATACTTGCTATTAGGCTCGGCATAGTGTTAAAGATAGTGGCTGGGACCCTACACGCAGTACCTAAGGTATATCAGGGTATTCTCAAGCGTTCATATTATTTATGGGTCATGCCGGCGATGACAACGCGCTAGCCATTGGTGCCCGCACTGTTGGTTCGAGTCCTACCAGTGTCATGGTGATTCCCTTGCTATCACTGTATGTATTGCTATGCGCATAACCTTGACGTGCCTGGGGCATAGTCCTTTCTATGTGGAGCAGCCCTGGGTATGTTTATTATATTTTTTGTTGTCTTTTTGTATCATCATCACGGTTGCTTTTGTCCAATGAGAATCCCCAGTTTGGGAAGTCGCTCTTGTTTGGCGCATCATCGGCCAAATTCGATCTTGTCCCATGAGAAGCCATGTTCGTTCTTATTCATGTTCATCGTCTCTTTCCTCGGATCCACAGTCCAGGATACTGTAACGGCTGTTTTGGCAATTAGTCCGCATTTTCCAGGCCCTCAATGGGGGCTAACGCCATATAGTCTTCCAGGTGAAGCTTGGTTTTCATGATGGACCTATGTGAAGGATTTATCCGCAGTTCTAGAGGAAACAAGCTTTTCTGTTCGTAAAGGGCCATGACCGTTTTCTGATATGATTGTGCCGCATGAACCATATAGCTTGTAGGCTACAGGGTGGGTAAGTGTACGGCTGCACCACCAGGTGAGTTCGTATGCTTGTGATGATGTCACTTCCGGTTATGACGTCAATTTCGGCCGTGACGTCACCTCCGGGTTATCACGTGTCTGTAATGCGTTAAGATAGGTGGTTAAGGCGTTACGACGAACCATCAATTAAAATCAATTCCATGAGTATCACGTGATCATGTCGACTAATTAGTGCTTCTGAACTCACTTTCACTCTCTCTCTCGCTCACTCTCTCAAGCGATTTTAAGCGATACCATAGGCGTTACATCCCAGGGAAGCCTGAGTGAGGAAGACAAGGAACCCATGCTTCTTGTTGTTCGATCTCTCTTTCTCTCGTCTGATTGCGCTAAGACAATAGGGATAGGTATAGAATTGTGTGTTTGTGAGATCTTACCCCTCGGCGTTAGGGTTTCAGTGCGTTAAGGTGGGCGTTACCACGTTATGACGGCGGCTGTCTCCCATAATTAACTCTCAAACTGGTTCGAACCAGTTCATTTTGTATGTGTGTATGAGCTTTTCCATCCCATTGACAACAGTTATCTACAAAAGTTGCCTCCCTTGACGTCTATGCCGAGAGTGTCAATATCACTTCAAGCATGCCGTGTTCACAACACATCGAATCATACTCCAAATGTCATTTCAATATGTCACCGGTTAACTGGAACAGTAACCCAGACTTACTCAAGACCACGAGATGCGACATCATGCCCGCCACGTTTGGACCAATGATGGTCATATAACATCAAAAACTCCCATGGGCACTCAAAAATGATCTTTCTCTACTAGTCCACTACTGAGCACACGCACCATGACTTCACCGGTCAACGTTGGCAGCACCCCAGTCTGACTGTACAGAGAAAGAACTTCAATACGACACCATGCACGCCATATTTGGACAATGGATACCACAAAATAGCCCCGAAATCCCAACTCTAAAAGGATGACCCATTTATCATCTAAAACTCTCATGGGCACCCAAACATGCCCTTTCGCTACTTTTCCTCGATTGCACATGCGCACCATGACGTCACCAGATGCAACACGACGGTCCTGACAACATCCAATCTGATTACAAAGTGCTTCATATGAACTCCATATTGGACCAAGGACGCAAGAACACACGAAATACCCTTTCTATACTACTCCCTACGTTACTGTCCATAAAAACAAGCGTATCCCCCCCAAAAAACGTGCACAACCGTTAACATGGCTTATACTTGCTCTGAACGCACGTTCACCAGACGCTACGATATGATGCGACTCCAGGACAAAATACATGGGATTGAAGACACCGAGGCACAAGAAGCGGATGCAGATGCTGAGTCTGAGAATCCGCCGACTGACACCGAAACAGAGACTGCTGAGAGTCTATCTACTGATACGGAGAGCTTGACCTCAGATAGTCAGCCTACGTCCCAGGGAAGCCTGAGTTAGGAAGAACCTACCTTTTGGGGTCGTATTGTGACAGTAGCTCTTAATATTCATGCTGCAGTGATTGGGGACGGCGAACAGGTCAACTTACAACAGGCGTACATCCAAATGCGCCCCTGAATTAGGAAAGCAGGTACGGTGATCTATGAACAGTATAGCCTGCTACCCCTTAAAATGAAAGGCGACCCAACGTACAGGCCCGTCCAATGAAGATCAAGCGTCACCTGGAAGAGGATATGGGACTGCCACATGCAGAGGCTCTGCAAAATGCGATAAAAATGCGCCAACGGCTGTTCCAGGACATGTTGCGGTTAAAGTATCCTGGCCTGCCCGACGACGATTAGAACAAACGGATCAGAGCGAACATGGCCGAAGGTTGACGCAACACCAAATGACGGCTTCTGGTTGGACAAGAGCAACCGAAAATACATCTAATGGGCATGAACGAATTTTACGGATGCATCACCAAATGGCGGCTTCTGATTGGACAAGAACGTACGAGAATTGTAAACATATCCAACGCGGCTCTCCCAGCTTGGGTATGATGTAACATTGGGGAGAATAAACAATATGAAAATTTGTGAACGTGTTGATCTTTCTTTCTCTGATCTGTCTGCGTCATGGCGTCAAGGCGTTGGGGCGGGCGTTAAGACATTAAGATAGTTACAAGCGTCTGGTTCGTCATTCATTATTCAGCTATCGTCCATTAAAAAAATTCTGCGTCCATAATCCAAATACCTATTTCATATCCCATAAAGCAGAATTAGCATCAAATTCGAAAAGACAATCATGGTAAAACATAGGCTAGTTTTCTGCAAGAGAGAAGGCGTTAAGATAAGCATTAGCGTTCAGATAGGTATTAAGACGTTGCGTGGGGATTCCCCTTCCCTTGTTGCGTGTATTGCTGTGCAAATAACCTTAAAGTGCCTGAGGCATAGTCAGCACCTTCGAAAGTGACCGTTTTCTACTACATCTCAGTGCGTATATGCGTTTCATCCCCAATCTGGCTCTACCCGACATGATCTATAACTAGAATAGGGTTTTTCCCAGAAAATTTCGCGCAAAATTTACACTGACAAATTATAGAGCGATGACGGTCAAACAGAGTTTTTCCCAGCAAAAACCCCCGTACAATGTCCCGGTATACCATGACGTCATCGAGGACCAGCAAGTCTCACCACGTTTTATTCTTGGTGTGAATGGATTGATACATACACCTTGTCGACGCATTAGTGTGAAATAATAGCATGGTACAATCTCTCGCAAAGTAAAACACCACTAATATGCTAGGGCGTTAAGGCATTAAGAGGAAAATATACTGGGTTTCTGCTTTTTCTACTGCAAAGGGACAACTGGATTACTTCCCTTGATTTTTTTGCCGAAATTGATTGACTACACATTCTCAACAACAACAAAATTTCCATTTCTTCTACTCCAGTCGGACCCTCCCCCACGAGTGCTTAAACCTGATACCTCACTCGAACCCTGTGGACCAATATTGGTCCACCTCGACCCCAAAACGTCCATCTCAACCCTGCCTGCGCAATGTGCATGCTCCCGATTAGCTCCGGTGAAGCCTTTTTCTATACTACGTGAGAACAACGTTACGGCTGCAAACCAATCATCAGATCGAGTTGTTGGGAAAGTGCCGTACGGGCAATATTTGCCGAACTGATTGATCATAACCAATAAAATAATTCGATTCTATGTCCACTTACGTTCCATCAAACACCTTGTTCATGAGTGACTGTCCAGTTTCAGCTTTGCAAGAAGTCTAAACTCGGACGATGAGGGGGTAAACTGTCCACATCGCCGCTATGCGTGTAGTGTTTGGCGCGCGGTGTTGTGGCGCGAAATCGGCGCTCGGCGATGTGGACAGTTTTACCCCCTCGCCCGAGTTTAGATGTCTTGCAAAGCTAAACGTCGACAGTCACTCTTAAACAAGGTGTTTAATGAAAGGTAAGTGGACATAGAATACAATTATTTTATTGGTTATGGTTATGGGAGACGGGAGTGGGACCGGGAGGGGGGGGGGGGCCTCCCTCAGACGGGGGGTCCGGGGGTACTCTCCCGGAAAATTTTGGAATTCTATACTTGATTTAACGCACTTTGGCGCTTCTGGGAACTTTGAAAAAGATAGCATATCTCGCCATAAAACCGACTCATACGTGCTAAAAAAAAATCCAATCGGCGTTCTTCAATGAAATTTCCCCTACGTTGCTTCAAAAATAAATCGCCGATGATATTTGTCAACTATACCTACCCACTATCCATGAAAGATTCAAGCAGTTTAGAGCTATGATAGAGTCTAGTTGCATTCACAGGCCCTCGTCTTGGTGTGAAAATACATTGAGTCATGTTGACGAAGCCATCTCCCCAACTCCCTCAATTCAGAACGAGTGCCTGGAGGCTGCAGTGTTCGGTGCTCCTTAAAGGTTATTTGTTGGCGAAATAGGCGGAGAGCTTTATAAACACAACTATTGCTGGACATTGTGCTGTTCGTTGATTAGACAGAATTCATTGAGAAGTTGAGACAGATCTACGGAGCCGTAAAAGGGACACGAATTTTTTTTTTTTAGCCCCTATTAAATGTCGTTATAACGACTTAATTGACCAATGAAATTGCAGCATTAAGTCGTTAGAACGACTTATTAAGTCGTTAGTCGGGGCTGGCTCCGCCGCGCCTGTTTTGGAATAATGAACTTTACCATTTGAATAAAAAAAGGTTGCCTCAGTTTTTTTTAGTTAGGGTCTAGAAGTTATTTTATCGTCGTGCGAAGTTGAAAGACTGAGAAAATCTACAAAATCTCGACCCCTCTCCACTAAATCATAAATAATTCATTAACAGGGCCGAACTTATAAAATTTGAGGCATGTTTTTGAAGATCTACATGATTGGAATATTGTGTCCAAAGTTCATGTTTGTACATCAAATAACAAGAGAGAAATTAGAACGAGAAAAGCAACTTTTTGGCGAAAAACTAAACGGATAAAACGGTCAAAACCCAATGAGCACCGTGTCAGCACTGTGTTCGACCGCTTGAGTCACGCTAATGCCCTGTTCGCAGCAGGATAAGAACTCCGCTGAGACAATGCTGTGATCGCTTGAGTAGATGTCAAACACATGTCCGGCTTTATTATAATTATTTGACGGGCAAAGTAAGTTATAGGCCTACATTGTTTATCAAGATTGTGCCGTAAACGTCCTGTTCAAACTTCATTTACACATTCGGTAACGTACATTGTACTAAAATTTTCAAATATTCACAGTTCCATGGCTATTCGAGGATGTTATGCCAGGTGAGCCAATTAGTTAAACGCTTCTTTGGCCGTGGACCTCCGAAAACAAATGTTACCATGGACGAATAATAACAGGGGTTCAGAAGAACTGAAAACATGGATACCTTATAATCCCCTAGAACCTCTTCTCGTTGTGGGGAGTCTCGTGGGACTAGAATGAGTCTTACATCCTTTACACACCAATTCAGTCGGATGCTCCTCCACGAGCGCTTAAATCTGATACGTCATACGACCCATTTGGACAACGGATGGTATATCTCTAGCCCAAACGACCATTCATATGCCCTTTTTCCACAATTTCCAGACTGCGCATGCGCGCCATAACCTTACTTTCACTACACACCACCCCAGTCGGATGCTACTCCATGAGAGCTTCAAACTGATACCTTTGCATGACCCATTCGGACCACGGTCGGATGACCCACTACCCGAAAACGTCCACCCAAATGCCTTTTTTCTACCATTCCCTGACTGCGCATGCGCTGATTGACACCGGAAGTCTCGTGGCCCGAATGTGACCCGGAAGTGACCTTTGACCCGGATGTGATCTTTGACCCGGAAATGACCTTTGACCTGGAACTCACGTGACCGAAAATGACGTCATGCCGCTCACTTCACGCGCTCAAAATTCATAATGAATTTAGCCTTTCCCTACTACTAAAGATGTTAAACCTTAAAATACTTTCCTATCGATGTCTTCTTCCCTGTTGTAGCAGCATAACGAAACGGTTTATGAAGTTATCTTCAATAATCAAGTGAACTGGAATATGTAATGGCCGTAGCCTATCACCAAACAAACACATACATTAAATGCGTTCTATTCAGTTAGAATAAATCGCAAAAATAAATAGAAAATACTTTTGGACACTGATGGAACCATTCTTTAATTAGCAACATACTTTCCCCAAAGGTTTACTATTCCTTTAACTATCAAATGTGGTACTTTGTGGTACAGTAATTCAAACGGATCAGGTGTTTAAACATTTTCATCATCATCACCCAAAAACATCAACAGTTATACTGAGGTTAACATTTGGACATTTTCAGCTTTGATTTGCTATACAAGAGTTACTTTCTTTCACACTTCGCGAAAATGCATTTGAAAATAGCTTATCTCCATGTCAAACGATTTCTTGACGACATGTGAACAAATGATTCTCCACGGTGGCATTTTCAGCGACGAGCAGCGGAAGGGAAATAACTCTCACGTTCAAAATTCAACGATTAATTTGTTAAAGACTGGACAGCTGTCTGTTTCTTTCAGTATCGTTTTCGGGTCTGTTTGCAAGAGTTATCGAGCGTATCATGGGAGATAACATAAAGAAAGTATGCTGTGATAAAATTGGAAGTTTAGCTCCGGAATTAAACGAGCTGAGTCAAGATATTTGGAGCCATCCTGAGTTGAACTTTGAGGAACACCACGCGCACAATATTTTGACTCAATTTTTAGAGAAACATGGTTTTGATGTTGAGCGTCAATACAAGGGAATTTCAACCGCGTTCAGAGCTCGTTGTGGTTCAGGTCCTGGGCCACATGTCGCCATACTATGTGAATATGACGCTCTGCCTGAGATAGGTCATGCATGTGGTCACAATCTTATAGCTGAGGTGGGCGTGTCAGCAGGGGTGGGGGTGAAAGCTGCTCTGGAGACCTCCACATCGCTACATGGCCAGGTGCTTATTAAATCTTCATAATGGTACTGACATAAAGTATTGTACTCACCAACTAGGCGTAAATCTGTAAAGGGAGGGGGGGGGGGGGGAGAAAACCAGTGATGCTTCATGTAACCGTGTCATGTGTCATTCTAACACTAACATGGGTAAAATACCTGATTTATCCACTTTTCAGTGAGGGTACAGTCATATGTCGCCAGTTTCGACCCACCAAAGTTAATTTTTATATGTAGCAAAAGGAAATGGTTTGATTGGCAAACTCGTTATCAGGATCGCAGTACTTACTAACAAGGTAACTTTTGATGTCAACGATGGGGCGGGTAGTGAGCCTCGAGTGAAAAAATTTGACAGAAATGTAGTACCGGTACCATATGATAATTATATGTTAGAAACAAAACATCAAAACATTGATCTGAAGCGCTGGCAGATGACACAGTCATGTGTATGGAGTGCATCAGCAATATGTCCTAACTAACTCAATGAAGGCCTAATATAATTTAGCCATGATTGAAAGGTTGATCAACTTGCTCGAATGCACAAAATGTTTCAAGATTTTGCGTGATCTTGGTTGTGACCAGAAGCAATGTTTTGGAAAGTTGGTGGAAAATGACACTGGATCGAAATACATGTAGCTGGGATAACCGGTACATGGATATGTATATGTAGATAACAGAGAATATATATCTGGCAGTGGCTATAGACATTAGAGACCGCAGAAATCTACGAAGGGGACCAATTATACGCTCGGTGACCTACACCATGAATTTCCTATGAATCAGTAGATGTGACGGACCGGAATCTCCTAGCACGCATGACTCAAAACCAAACTACTAACGCGGATGCATGGACTGTCTATCGGCAAATTATACATTATGGGTCCCAAATTTATGGGGGCCCTCGGTGGCCGAGTGGTCTAAGGCGCTTCGCTGGTGACCGCTAGCCTCACACCGCTGAACCGGCACGGGTTCGAGCCCAGCTGGTCCATGTGTGAAAGTTTGTCAGTTACTTGCCGAAGGGCGGCGGTTCTCTCCGGGTGCTCCGGCTTCCTCCACCAACCAAACTGACTGTCACCATATGAGTGAAACAAACTTGAGTGTGACATTAAACCAAATTCCCTCCCTCCCTCCTCCCTCCCAAATTTATGTCGAAAAATACTAATAATCATATCTGTTATGACCCATGGATAATATCACAAAGTATTTGCTTTAAACATGTCGCATGTTTAAGTTGTCTAGTACCAGTAATGTCACAGTTTGTTTTGAAAACTGCCAGTTGAAAATCAACGCTATTGTGGGTCGGTCCACTGCAGAGGAACTGTCGACAGGGGTGGCAAGTACTGTTGTGCCCTCAGGTGTCATTGGAATAACCCATGCAATTGAATGGGGTTGAGGGGAGGTAATCCAATTGAGCTGGTCAAATGATACCGGGATTATCTCCCGTCGGTGCAGAACTCTTACCTGACGGCTCTCCTTGAGTTTAGACTTGTTCAATGTCACGCGATCCTAACAACTTGGATCACATGACCTCTTGATATTTAAATTTGGAGCTCATTGATTTCGAGGGACTATCTGCCACTGGAGAGCCCTGAGAAATTGTGAATGTGGCTATAGATAGCATAATAAGCAATAGACATTTATAGTTGTAACATCCATCAACATTGCTAATACCGATCTAATCTCTCCTTCCTGTACCGTGTGTACCTGACAATAAACATATATTAATATCAAGTTATTCTAGAGGTAACGCTTTCTTGGTAAAAACTCATATACCAATGCTGGAGTGGTGGGCACACAGTATTTTAACCTACACATTAAACATCTTTACTTCACTCAGCCACATTAGCAAATTTTTTTCCTATCTCTCCCATGTTAAATTTCCACTGTTTGCCCGTCCAAATTAGATCTCTGGCTAACACTATGCCTATATCATATTTGGGGTATGGTGTTAATATCCACAGACCCATTCACCTGCCCATTGGACTGGCAAATTAGGATATGGACAGATAAAAACATCTACATGTATAGAAAAATTAACAAAACAAGGGAGGAAACTGTCCAAATCTGACAAAATTTGAATTTTGGACAGGTAGTTTTTATACCCTGGATAACACGCAGATCTTGTCAGTGTCACTTACTCATTTGTATAAATGATATGGACACAGATGTAAGGATATATCACAAGAAATAGATCTTTATTACGAGTGGCTATGCGTCATTGGTACAAGGGAGCATGTGTAGGGTGGTGTGGGGGAGTGGTTTCACAGCATACTCTGTATGACCAATGCCCATTGTACTATGATGGAGTGCCCAATCAAACCAAACTATATATATATATAAATATACATGTATATTTCTTACAGATTACAGTGTTAGGCACACCCGCTGAGGAAGGAGGGGGTGGAAAAGTGGATCTTATAAATGCTGGAGCATTTGAGGGGGTGGATATAGCTTTAATGGCTCACCCGTCCAACTTCACTCAGGTCAAACCACTAGCATTATCTATGAATGCGTAAGCTTGAAACTTTGTTATTCAAATGAAGATCAGTCTGAAAGTTGCAGAAAGAGGATAGATGACAATTTGTGGCGGATGAATGAGAGTACGGCATGTAGGGGGAGTTGATCAACCAGTTCTGTAATTACATCCATTATGGATAACGAAGTGTTTTCTACAATAAATGTTCTCCTTGGTCTGTGTCACTCAAACGCATATATAGAATTTGTAGCTGTGTTGAGTAGAGAGATGTTCAATGGTGTGGTGTTGAAAAAACAATTGTGAAAAATCAATTCAGAAGCTACATGTAATTGTATTGGATACATTTATTCCTTTCAGTATGACAGTCAAATTCCATGGGAAGGCTGCTCATGCATCTTCATCACCCTGGGATGGAGTGAACGCATTAGACGCTGCTGTCCTGGCCTATCAGAATGTCTCCGTGCTACGACAGCAGATGAAACCTGCCTGGAGAGTCCATGGTATGTGTGTGTATGTCCTGTGTACATGTAATTGTGACACCAACTTTTGGTTAATTTAATCAATCCAATAGGGCAGTCCTGAGATGGAACTCTTTAGCTGTAAAAGGCATGAAATGACATCATTACCCACATGGCATTAGGTCGAGGTTTAAAGGTCAACCCAAACGCTCTGAGGTCAAAAATAAAAAAAAATAGTCCTTTCGATTCTGAAAATAATGATATTTTTTTCATAATTTTGTGCAGTCTGATTGGCGAGATATTGCCGTTTGAAAGGTGAAAATCGCTCTCCTGTCAATTCCAGCTGTGACGTCACGGAGGGAAGCCGTCTTGTATTCTCTATGTTAAAGCCGTATACCACAGTCGTAAGTAGCTGCTGATTTCTGGAGATTTTCGGAGTATCGGGGCATCATTTGTTAAATATGCCGCGACGTTGTGTAGTGGGAGGTTGCAGTTTTACTACAGATGACGGTGTTAGTATTCATTTGTGGCCTAAAGACGAGAAAATCGCTGCAAATTGGACGAAATTTGTACGCAACACGAGAGTGTGGAAAGAGGGCCCGAGCCAGTACTCGTATAATTTTCTCGGCACATTTTGACAGAAATTAGACATCATTCGAGGACATCTACAGCGTAGCAGTTGAATTCGGGTACAAACCAAAACTAAAGAGAACAGCTATTCCAACTATCAAACCTAAGAACAATCAGAATGTGACGGCGAAGAAATCGGACAAGGAGAATCTATCACGGACATCGGCTGAACGAACCTAGCCTGCAAGCGAGGCCTCGGGCAGGGAGACGGCTGTACATGCCCTGCTCGCTCTCGCGTGGCATTTGTTGCTTGAGCACCTACAGGTTAGACTGGATGAGTCTCTATTTCATATATACTATTTAATAATAATAAAATGATCTTTCATAAATATATATACGTTTGATAAGTAAATAAATAAAAAACACCAATTGGAGTGAATGGCTGTAGATACAGAAGTGATAATAATACTTTCATAATCCCTTGACATTTGAGATTGTGGGAATATCATTCGATTTCAATTTAATTGAGGTAATTTGTCGAAAATTGAGCAAATGTGAATGCCGATCCACTCACCACGGCTTACTTTTCGCCATGAATGTCCAAAGTTTTTTTTATCAAACTATATAATTCTGAAATTGGTATTTCATGGGGATTATGGGAAAACAAACAAAATTCAAATCGGACGTATATCAGTAGAGTCCATACTGCCGAATCCCGGAGTTTATCCCTTCGAAAAGGCTGCCTTGGTCAGTAACAACAATAACAACACAGATGTGCTCGTTCTTTACATCACAGAATCGTTCTACATTCAATACAGTTTGAAATATATGGACATTTGGTCTTATAGATGACGATAATAAGGTTGAGCCGTACAGCTCAAATTGATAGGGCTGAATTCCGCCGTTGGTCTGCAAACAACTGTTAATTTGCCCGTCATCATCCTCCTCTATGTCTATTTCATCTTCTTGGCGAAAAATATTTCCATCTAAGCAGCTGATATCGCTCGAATCGACATCTGAACCGGAGCTCTGACTGCACTCGCTTTCCATGTTATCCGCTGTTTTTTCTCGGGCAACTTCCCTGCGTGACGTCATCAACCCAGCTGTTAAAGTGTGAAAAAGCCCACTTTGCTCCCATATTACGTGTGTTTCTGATCAGATTAGAATTTTTTCAATATTTTTTTCATACAAAGTGAAGTATGAACTATGATTTTTAAGGATTCTTAGACCAAAAAAAATTCCGTTTGGGTTGACCTTTAAGCAAATGTTAGCAAAACTATTATTTATTCACAGAACTGATCGATGCCTTCGGCTTTCAAATGGCTATTTAACTATGAGACAATAACTCTGAGACAATTTCTTCAAAATGGTTTGTATTAATTTCAGTATTTTGATAGCCACTAATAGTGAACCAGAATGATTTTTCACCAGTGGAGATATAATGCAACCGCACATGATGATGTTAAATGACGTTTTGGTCCAAGGGGTCCTTCCTGTCTAAATGTGTGTAGGAATCACTTGATTTAGACCTTTTTTCACGAAATAACACATGCTGTGGATTTCAACTTTATGTAGTAACTATAATCATAACCCAATCGAGGTAGAAATTTCACATATTGTATACATATATTTTCTCTTGCCGTTACATTAAAACACAATTATTTTTAGGACATTTATTTTTATAATTCAACTGCACTACATATAGACCAAAATTCCCACCTTATCGTATCATGTCAATCAAGAGCACTGATTAGTGGGTACTGTTCTCAAAGCATATGTTTTTGTATCATTTCAACAACATCCTGTTCCAATAAATTTGATCACCCCATCACTATCTGGTTGGAAAATTGGACTCTCTCTCATTGAATTATTGGACTATTTTACCAAATCTGCATGCATCCATTTCTGTATTATTTCTTTTGGGTTTCTGCTTATTTTAGTCTTTTTTTTTTCTTTACAATTCTCATTGTACAACTTTCTATATCAAATATCTGATTTAAACTCAATGCTTAAGACTAATGACTCTTGATTCTTTTTTACCCATCAGACTGTTTTTCAAAAGTGATTTGGGCTGGGTCTTATTCATTACTCATTGTTTGAAATAAATTTGGGTCGACATCATTCGACCATCATGTTTGAAAACAAATGAGTTACCATTTCCATCATGTCAATTGTCAGATTTGATGTGTCTTTAAGATTGTTGAGCGAAATGAGGTTGGTTAAAAAATTTGACTGATTTCAACATGTTCAAAGCAAGAAATTGTGGTTGGAAACAGCAACAAAGTAGGAATAAATATAATGAATATAAATCAGAATAATGAAAAAACTAGATGTAACAGCATCAGTGAGTATGCCCCATTTGGATATTTGATGGGATGTGAATTAATTATCACTGAAGGTGATAAATGCCCCCGCTTAAAGAGCAAAAGTTGATCATGAAATAGTATTGTAGTGAATAATCATTACTGGTATTTTGAAACCCCATCTTGTACATGTATTAACCTAGCCTAGGACCATTTAACACTATGTGGTGGCGCCACCTGTAGGCGGATTTTCTCGAAACGCAATCCCATTCAAGGTCTTATGACTGTAAACCAGTGAATAAAATTTCACTGGAAAGCGTCAACCCATTATAGATTTATCGTCCGGAAACCCCATCTAGTACATGTATTAACCTAGCCATTGGCCTATTTAACACCAAGTGGTGGCGCCACCTGCAAGCAGATTTTCTTGAAACGCAATCCCATTCAAGGTCTTATGGCTGTACACCAGTGAGAAAAATTTCAATCAAATCATCAATCCACTGGAGATTTATCGCCCGGAAACCCCATCTTGTACATGTATTAACCTAGGCTAGAACCATTTAACACTATGTGGTGGCGCCTCCTGTAGGCAGATTTTCCCGAAAAGCAATCCCATTCAAGGTCTTATGGATGTACACCAGTGAACAAAATTTCAAGTGAAAGCGTCCATCCATTGGAGATTTGTTGCCCAGAAACTTCGTACATATGGACGGATGTACGTACGGACGGACGGATGTACGGAAGGATGGATAGACCAAACTCTATATGCCCCCCACATATAAATATGGGCGGGGGGCATAAAAAGTGGTTAATATGTCAAATGACATGTGAGCGCTGACGGGAGACAAGGAATCAAGTGTGGAGGGCCTAAGATTAAAAAAAAATTGAAAGACAAAATCTATAAGCAAGAGTGTTTGGTTATTTAGGGACCCATTGGTCATATGAGGAATTCTGCTGTACTATTACAGGTATTATAGTGAAGGGAGGAGTAGCAGTTAATGTCATACCTGAGCTGTCTGAACTTCGTTACATGTTCCGATGTCCTACAATAGCTGAAGTCCGACAACTCCATGATAAATTGGTGGAATGTTTTGAAGCTGCAGCACAGGCCACAGGCTGTACAGTTAAGTAATATGAAGCCTATGAAAGAGTTTGAGTGTTTGATTACAGTTGTCATGGTTGTGTTTACTTCATAATCTGCCTTCTCCACATTAATCTTCAGACAAATCCAGATATTAGGAGAACAAAGGAGAGCCTATCTGTGCACTGACAGGGGACTTCAGCTGATCAGCTACTGGTTTGTGCAATTTCACTTTTCCCTATCTTCTAAACCAGGACAATATTTTGAACTGGTGATAACTGACATAATTTTTTACATATGTACTATATTTTCCTACTACTCAAAGAAAATGTCGTTATGCTTAGAATAATGTATAATTTGGCAAATATCACATGAAAATATGCCAGCTATCATCAGTTCAAAATACAGTCCTGGGCTAAAAGATAGGGCAAAGTGAAATAATACAAACCAGCTGATCAGCTCCAGTCATGGGGTCAGTGCACAGACAGGTTCTTCTTTGTTCTCTCAATAATTTGCAACTGAGCCATTCTCCTGATTCAACTCTCTGTAGACATACACTACTGTTTTAAAACTAGAACGGTACATGTACCGGTCCTCACCATGACCAAATGTAACATGATTTCTCTTCAAAATACAGTTTTGTAGTGATATAGCTTTATAAATATTGCACGGTTTTTATTCAGAGACTCAAACAGATTGCCCCGGTATGACTGCTTCAAAATTTAAATTTGATTGGCATTTGAAAGGAAATGTACATACCATTTGAAAAGCAATACAGCTTCGCTTACTATTTTTGGAGTTGTAAGGGAACCTTCTGCATGACGTTGTTCAGCACCTAACTTGGTTGGTCATCTATGTCATAACAGACAAAATTTACCCAGTTCAGTAGTTCAAAGGAAATAAATGAGTGTTATTGTAGTATTCAACTTGATACATGAAGATGCCTTTCATGTGGAATGATTATTCTCTTTATACATTATAACTATAATAGCCCTAGTGTTGAAGTGTAAGTGTGGTTGGTTATTTTGTAAGTTCACATCAGAATCAAGATAATCTTGTTAATAATTACCTATTTCCTGTTAATGTTTTCAGGACTTTTAACCATTTCAATACCCTTTCTGTTTCTGCCTGAATGTAAAAATGATGTTGATATGGAACAGTCTACCAGGTCACAATGTTAAACTGCATTGTCATGACCGACACTAGAGGAAGCAATACCATGCTAGTTATGATGTCCAAGGCCTGATCTCTGAAGTACATAACAACAGACAGCTGGTATCTTGAATTTGAACCACTGAATATAAGCAAAATTTGAGCTAATTGATACATATATAATTGTGTTGAATTATTTACATCTTCAAGTTTAAAAATTACCACACTTACACTTGGAGGAATTAATTGATGCAATATAAGATACTTATTTATTTGGAGTTCATGCTATAGCTCTGTGAACATATAGTGAACATTAGGTACATACAGATCTCTTACACAAAGCTAAGAGAAATCTGCAGTTTTGGTTTGGATTTATATTCAGCTGATGGCCTATAATTGGAGTGTAGCAATTTAACAGTTTTTATTTATCAATATAAGACATTATTTACCTCTGCATCATGATGGACGATGGTCCTGGCCCCGGGAAGCAAATCTGGATGCAGATTAAAAAAATTAAAATGATATCCTACAATTGCTTACTGTCAAAGGGAGGTAATACAAACATATTTCAATATGGGTTGTCACAATAAAGGGGAGATAATTCTGATGGCTCCAAGTAGTCACAATCAGGGGAGATAATCACACAATATTATTTTTTCAACTCGCTGATCCATTCTTTCTTCCCCTCAGGTTGAGTATGTGTATAACCAGAAGCCGTATGAAGACTTGCTGTCCAACCAGACCTTAGCCCAGCTGTTTGAAGACAATTCCCAAACTTTGGAGATAAACATATGCTATGATGAGGCGATCACCAAGACGTTTGGTGGATCCACAGATATGGGCAATGTATCACATGTTGTTCCCAGTCTACAGCCGAAGTTTTATATCGGCTCAAATACTACCATCCATACTCGAGGGTTCCAAGAAGCAGCAGGTTTGTCTGCATGTCATATATTATCCTCGCCAGCTTCTTCGTATTGCTAGTATTGCTCTACCGAGATAAGCCATCACACATTCAAGAAGATTCATAGCAGATACTGTTGAACAACGAATATTGCATTTAGTGTAATACTTTGTACTTAGTGTTACTGTACTACTATTTGTCAATTTCTTTGTCTTTTGTTATATATTAGTTTCTTTTTAATGGTATGTAATACTTGTGATAGACAGAGCAGCCATCGTACAGCCTTGAATCACTGAATATCTTTATGACTCTCAAAAGACACAGATCTCTAGATCAGTAATTAGAATATGTTTTGGTCATTTTGTAATTTATATATTATGATGCCTACCATTTCAGGATCTGCACTGGCTCAGCCGTACACACTGGCCATTGGCAAGGCTCTGGCTATGGTCACTCTAGATGTCCTCACAAACACGGAACTATTATCCAAGATCAAGGCAGATTTTAAGCAGGACCTAACAGTTGTACAGTGAAGAAGCATGCTTTCAGGGAATTCCAGTACTGGTACTGAGAGCTCTATATAAGGCTGCCTGAATTGTAGGGTTGTACACATTCATCCAAGTTATGTTCTCAAATCAGAATATCCCATAACCAGGGTAATTGTTTAAATGCTTTATTATTAAGGTGAAGGAGAATGTCATTGATCATATAATGTTATGTATTGTCTCGATCAAAGACCTCATTCAGAGTTGACTCGTGTAATCATTGGTCAGTATTATCATTCAAGTGCTATCTATGTCAGACTTTCACAATATTTTGTAAGCAATACTCATGGTTAAATTTTGAAAAATGGGCGAAAAAAAATTAGTCAAATTAGGTTTGTGCATTAGAATGATTGCCCGACCCCAAATTATGGAGAATTGTTATTGGTACCATGTACCCTATATCAAATAAAATGTCCAGTTGATTGATTTGTTATACATTAATATAATAATAATATCTTTATTTTCAGACTAATTAAGTCCATATACACCTGTCTGCTGGCAAGGCTTCCCTTTCTATCAGACAATACTTCTGGTCATACAATACATATTGATTCCTAAATTACATCTATTTATAGTGCCTAGTCAAGGATCGTTCTACTCATGAATGCTATGTCAAGGTGTTATCATTAGTGCCAGTTAATCTCTATTTTGATTATAAAAATAATTGAATTGAATTATACTGTACTTACACTTATGCCTACTTTTTACAGATTTCTGCATTGTTAAATTTTACATCACAATTTAGCTGATTGTTTGCTGTTTATACTCTTTAATTGTTAGTGACATGGTACAGTACTCATCTGGTCACTTTATTTGTCAGTTGATATCACATACACAAACTGATGCCAGTACGGCTGTATAACATGGCGAAGATAGGAGGCTGGAGAGGTCCGCGCTTCATAAGCGCCAGGGCTTCCCTGTATATCAGTCTTGGATGAAGTACAGAGTAAGGGGTGACCCTGTTACCCCTCAACTAGGTCTGGAGACAGGAATTCAAGAATGATGCACACAACAACAGTGTAACTCTGAAATGATAGGTTTATTCGGTTTACAAACAGACCGATCACCAAACACGTCTTCCCTGTCAAGCTCAGTGACACCACAAAGGATTATTACATAGCACATTCTAACACCAGAATAAATGTGCCAGTGTGATGACTGATCTTACCATGGTTACTTTACACAAACAACAAACTACGCCAGTATTCTTCACTAACGCCGGATGATTTAGTACACAAGAATCCTCATGGAATGTTCACACTAATCAGTATATGTGTATAAAGTCAGTTACATAGAGATAAATCCAACAGGAAAGTATTGTACCAGAAACATGTCAAATATATGGGTTATCTAGAGTCCAATGTTTGTCAATGGCAGTGATCAAATGTTATCATTACGGTACAAACTATGATTAGAAGATCATGAACACTGTGAACTCATGCTAACAATGTTTCTTTTTGATTTTACAATAAAATAATATAACCAACATACCTGAAAATGTAGGTTTATTCAGTTTACAAGCAGACCAAACACCAAACATGTGTTCCGTGATGTCACAAAAGATTATTGCAAATAGCCGAACGTCGCTCTAACCAGAACAAAACAGTGGATTAGGATATTTCCTAGTGAGGCTGTGTCAACTACATCATCCACAGAAAAAATAACTGTCCTGTGGGAGGGGCATATTCTCAATCAGCACACAACTTATCCACATAAAAGCGACACTGAATACTTTAGCCCTACACTGAACCCTGGTATAGAAAATTTTGTTATCCAGTCTGGTATCTTTCATAGATTAAAACTACAAATACTGAGAAGATTCCTCTCTCTACAGCTATGTATAAATTTGTGGCCATCACACGATACAATTAAGGTAGTGACCAGTCTAAAATTCCTTAACAAGGTCAAGTGATATGTAGTCCAACATTGCTATGGCAAGCCCATACTATATATGCTAGGTATACAATAGTTCATCTGTCCTAACAGACTGGTACAAGATTTAATTAAACAATTCAAGATTGACTCTCTTTCATTGTCAAATATCATTCTCCAAACAGTTCCATGGCTAACACATTATGAAACTTGAACATGTCGGATTAACTTGGTATGAGTCCACTAGAGTGTTGTTTGGTGGCACTGAGTAATAGATGTTCGGGTATACAGTACCACAAGGTGGACCAAAGGTTGGAAAACAGTCTCTCGCACAAGTACCATAAGTGGCATACTGATGCATCTGGCCAGCAGCAGCATATGTTAGGTGCATCAGGCATCACCATTTCCTCTGATGGCGCTTTTTGTATCAGTTCTTCGGTTCCAAGGACTTCTGATGGCTCAGCTGGTCTATGATTGTTGGCAATGACTCAGTCTTGGTCGAACCAGAGTTTTCCGGACACAGCGGATGAAATGATGCAGCCCCGGGTTTGAGAGAAAAGTGAGGAGTCTGTTCAGCAGACTGACTAGTAGGTGGATTGTAGAGCTTGAGTTCTTCGTCGGCGATGCCTTGATCCTTCAGTGGACCATTCACATCTGGAGCTGGAGTGCCCCTGCTGTTCTGCACTCTCTTTTTCTGTTGTGCAAAAGGACAAGCAGGTGGTTCAAGTGGTAAGGAGTTACAAGGCATGAGAAGGTTCCTGTGGAGTATTCTGGATCGACCTTCGCCACTAACTGGTTTGATTCTTTATACACGATTATCTTTCCCTAGCTGTTCCCAGAAGTAGTGCAACTTACCTGGTCCTCCTCTTTCAGAGAGGTTACCGACGAGGACTCTGTCTCCAACTAGAAGCAAGGTGCTGCAGACTTTTCCGATGCGATCTTGAATGCCTGTTGCATCCCTCTTCTTTATTCGACCTCATATTCCGGGTCTCTTGAACACTGTTCATCCTCCAGCCTGAAGATAAGGTCCATGGGTAACCGGGAAGACCGCCCAAATAACTGGAAGTAGGGTGTGAAGCCCCTGATTTCATTCTTCATGCAGTTATATGGATGGGTCATCTTGTTGAGATGTAGATGCCAGTTTGATTTGTGTTGCTCAGCAGTAGGCTTCGGATTGTGTTCAGCACTGTGCGGTTGTAACACTGTACTTGACCATTCCCTAGTGGGTGGTATGGCGTCGTTCTTGACTTGACGATCCCACAGTGTTGATCGGGGCACTTGAAGAGGTGGTTCTCGAACTCCCCACTCTGATTGTGATGTATCCTGCTGGGGAAGTCAAATGATGTAATGAAGTCATTGTACAACCAGTCAGCTGCTGTTTTCCCACTCGTGTTCTTTGTCAGGTAGGCATGCACATATCTGGTGGACTGGTTCATTATGACGAGGATTTCTTCATCCCAGCCCTTACTCTTCTCCAGGTGTAAAAAATCCAACGATACATCTTCAAAATCTAGAAAAGACTATGTATGCTATGCATGGGTGCTCTCACAGGAAGCGGTGGTCGTTTGCTCTTCAGACAGGAACAAACATGGTCAACGAAATGGTCCATGTCTTGCTGCATATGCGGTCAGTAAATCATATCACGGATCAGGCTGGCAGTTTTATCAGTGCATCTCCTGATGGAGTTCCCTGAAAAGCATGTCTTTGTACTTGCTAGGGAGAACCAACTGCAGTGGGATGATGGTGTGCTGACTCACTAAAGCTGCAGATGGGTGCAGCTTTAGTGAGTCAGCACACCATCATCCCATTGCAGTCGCTTCCGCTGTCACAGCAGTGCTGCTGCCTTGGGGGTTTTAGGTTTCAACCTATTTTGGTTCTCATCAGTAGCCTTCAATAGTTGTGCTGCATCTGGGTCATTCTGTTGAGCTAGCTGGATCTCATCCCTGTCAAATTATTGACTGTCGTCCAAGCTATGTCTGCAGTTTCGAAAGGGCTCGGTTCATTATCCATGCAGCTACCCCACATGACTGGGTTTTGGCACCATGCATCAGTGCCCTGATTGCCTCTTGTGTAATTTCCCTGTTCATATGAGCACCATGAGCTTAAAGTACATGGGTTCATATGGTCTCTTTTGAGTGGAGGCGCTTGATGGAATAGCCCTGTTGTATAAGTTTCTGCAACAATGTTTTGTGACATTGATTAAAATCGTCACATTTAACACAGGATCTAGCAAATGCTACTAGGCGAGATATATATATACACCATATGCAGGTCCCACTGGAATATTACTGTCCAGAAAGGGCTATTTTACGATGTCGAAATTGTAATCATCTCTTTTGTCATAAAGTCGACGAGAGAGAATGCCCGCTTCATTTTTATAGAGATATAGATCTAAATATGATGTGTCTGTAGGGCTATCTGTAGTTTCCTTCAAATCCAGTGAAGATGGAATTATATCCTTCACTGCGTCATTTGTATAGTGATTATCCACAGGGAGAAGATCGTCTATATAGCGTTCGGCTTTGAATGGGTCGGTTTTTGAAAGCGCCTGCATATAGTCATATTCATAAGAGAACAGATACAGGTCAACCAACAGGGTGCACAATTAATACCCATTGGAATACCTATATGCTGCTGATATATTGTTGCCAAATTTCACATAGATATTTTTAATGAGAAATTCAAGCAACTCTATAAACAAAGAAACATCCGATGAATGATATCTCTTGTATGTAGTAGAGCTAAAGAATGCTTGATGGCTTCCAACATAAATATATCTACGATCAGTTTTCATGAACACATACTCTTAATGGGCTTATATGGTCAATAAGGTCCTGATGAGGGATTGTAGTATAGAGTCAAGAAATCCCATGTGGATACATTTTTGTACGGTATGTGACCTTTAGCATCAAGTTCTTCCGTAAGACATTTTGAGTTTTTCAATATCCACATACATTCAACGCCAGAGTTTTTGAGAAATAGTGGCGCAATACCTTTCCCAAAATGCTTTTACCGCCTGAAGGGCCCCCGTCAATAGGGTTGAGAGAAGCTTGGTGGTGCAGCTTCTAGAACCAGCTATGAATCTAGCTTTATATGGTGATTTATGCATTTTGGGAGTCCAGTATACTTTTAGTATGTCGTTATGATTGGTTGGAAGACAAATACCTCTCTCCCTGAGAAACGTTTTGTGATTGTTAAATAAATCTTCCAGAGTAACTGAAGTTTGGGAGTAAGTAGACGTATTTGATGATATGTCTACACTCAATTCTTTAACCAACCATGTCCATTTGCCTGGTCTATACTTTATGAAGAAATTTTAGCATCTAGCATCTAGTTTTGCAGAACTCAGTACAAATGTCAGCGGATTATTGTCACTATACTCAATGAAGCTTGGCGCATAGTACAAATGTCCCTAAACCATTCGGTCACCGACCATTTCAGAGCAAGGAACTCCAGCTTACCCAAGTGGAGATCGTAGTTTTTCTCCTCTGGCAATAATGTTCTTGACTTATAACCGATGACTCTGAGAGCTCCGTCATTTTGTTCCTGGTACAGAATTGAGCCCAGTACATCACATGAAGCATCTGCGTGGAGCACAAATGATTCATTGTAATCAGAGTCGGTCATTATCTGTCCCTCGGTAAACAATTCAATCAGATGTTCCAGTGTCTGTTGATGTTTCTCTGACCAGGTGACTGATGTAGATGGATGTATTTGTCTCTTTTTCGAACGGGCATTGTGCTTGGTTCCCTTCCTCTTTCCACGTTAATTTGCACTTGCAGATTAAGTCCATTCAACAGATCTTAGATTGTTTTCATTGTTCATCATAAATTGGGGATATACCCCCTATAGTAGCCGATGAATCCCATTAGCTGACGCACATTGCCCACTATCTCAGGTGTCTTCTCTTTCAGTTTCAGCATGGCCTTTATTTCCTCATGATCAACCAGATAACCATCCTTCGAGACAATGTTTTCCAGATATCGCACCTCGTTTCAAAGTGGCACTTTGATGCTTTAAGCTTAACTCCTGCATCTGCCAGTCGTTTGAACCCTGCTTTGACATCTATGACATACTTCTCAAATGATGAACTGGAGACGATGACATCATCCAGATATGGTACACGCTTAAAACTAATGTGTTGAAACTTACTCGTAAAGTGTTGAAATAACCCTTTAAGTGTGTCCACAGGGACAAGACTTAAAGAGCAGTCCCTGTGGACACACTTAAAGGGTTATTTCAACACTTTACGAGTAAGTTTCAACACTTTAGTTTTAAGCGTGTAGGCACAAAGTGTCCCTAATATCTTCCAAACAGTCGTCCACGAAGCGCTGATGGGATGCCGGAGTGCTGAGATTCTGCTCCATTCGTGTATCCCCCAGGGTGACACAAAGGCATTGAGATGACGGCTACTAGGCTCGAGGAAATCTTGATGGTAAGCCCCTACCCTGGTCCAAGAGAGTGAACCAAGAATTTCCTCGCGGAGAATAGAAAGTGTGCTGTATCCTTGATGGTCTTCGCATTTAGATGTCTGTAGTCGATACAGAGACGAAAGGGCTCCACACTTGTTCCTCACACAGACCATAGGTGAGAATACGGGTATCTACTCTTCGTGATCCAGCCCTTCTCGAGAACAGTTTTTGATTTCTTGATACATGGGTCGAAGGATCGAACTGTATGTCTTTTGCACTGGTATATCATCTGACAGCTTGATGTCCATTTCCAGATCAGGTGCACAGCCAATATCATCTTCAGTTTTGGCAAATGCATGCGACTCTTCTTGTAGCATATCTGTCACCACAATATTCTGTTCTGGTGTAATAATATGGCAGTTGGATAAATGTTGCGAATGATTTTCCATTGGAAGACTTGCGATTTAGTTTCTTTGTAGTAATAAGGGTTAATCGAAAGATGTTTGTGTCAACATCAAAATTTTAGTTTCCGAAAAGGCACACAGCATAGCACATGCCCCATTGCCTCGTCGTAGAGTGATCTACTAGAAAAGTATTTTGGTTCATACTCCATGTAAGATTCACGAGACAATGCATACAATTGTCAAGTCTGGGTACAACAATGTGCCTATAGACTTGTGCCTTTTCAGGGGCACAAAGACTCAGACAATGGCTGACCATCCAGTAACATTTTGTCCAGAAAAGAAAGTTCACCCACTTCCTTGGGATTGCGTTTATTATCGCCGTTCTACGAGGCGCTGGGCCAATTATATTTACAATACGACCAAAATCTAACTGCTTATTATTCGTATACATATCTCTCGTACTCGGGTTATCCCTACAGTAATTACCAGTCCCTGGAAGGTTTGTCTGTATACAGCACACATATTCAATATTAAAAAGCGGTTGATCTGGTATTTCTGCATTCCATAAGTCATTATAATATGCCAATAATGTATCGTTTTTGGAAGTTACCTAACCAGATACTCCATGCCTTTCTCCAAAAGAAAGATTTGATCATTTTAAATCTAACAAACAATTTACTGCATGGCAGAATATTTTTCCAGATTTCATAACCAGCGTTGACTAAGCTACCCATTGTAACAAAAAAAATCGGTATATCTAACATTTCAGCCCATCCTGTTGATTATCTCCGATTATAACACTTAGTTTTACTGACCAACGCTTTTTTGTAATTAAATATTCCCTTCTCTTTTATGAATCTATAAAATATTCAATTAATTTCCATCAGAACTTTGACGGAAATTCAATAGAGTTAATAAGGTGCATGAATTGCGATAGTTGGAAACTTTTTTACAATTTGAATCTCTCTCTTATACTCCACTTTTTATAATCCGTTTTTCTGTATGGCCACTCCATTTTTTTCTGCAGTATTGTTCACCCTTGTTGAGTTACTAAAATAAACTCCAAGGATTTTCATACTACAACCCCACTTTATGTTTCTAGTTTTTCCTTGCTATCTTCGTTTCAGATTCAATCCTGAAATTTTGCGTGGTATTGGTCTATTCTTTTTAGCTGAGGTCATCACTATCAGACAAGAACAAGGTGATGTCGTCAGCATATTTCTCTATTTTCAAACCATTCTGCTCATTTTCTGTTCCGAGAATCCTATTTATTTTCTTTGACTTTTACTGCGAATACTTCTACTGTCAAAATAAATGCTAAAGGAGAAAATGAACACCCCTGCCTCATCAAAACCACATCAATGTGAATAGAGTCGGATAACCACCCATAGTGCGTCAGGTAGGTCCCACAGTAGTTTATTTTACTCTGTATGTTGCATAAGTATTCTATCCACTTTTTAAACTCCAAAACCTAAAAGTTTAAAAGTGGATTTGATTTACGCAAAGTTGATCTGCGGTTGTACGTCGAGTTGATTTTCACTTCCAAGGTTAATGCTGGAAGCATTTTTGTATCGCAAGCTTGTTGAAAGTGACCAATTTGACGACCGAGAGAGAAAAGGTCCATGCAGTTGGCACCCCAGAGAAAATGACGTTGAAATTGTCATACCAAACTTATTATTAGTTCACATCTTTCCACAAGTTATTTAATCACCGGTTTCGAATAATTAGTCTTTATTATCTTCGCTTTCTTGTGTATCCGCCATTGAGAACACCCAGTATTGGCTGTATTGCCTCTATAAGTGGGGGTTGCAACACAGCCATCAAATCTCGGTAAACTCCGATATGATGTCACATAATTATAATGCTATATAATTCCCCAGATATACCAGATTGATTTACCTAGACGGCAGAGCCACCTTGACTGGACAGCCAGACCCATTTCTATGATCTCGAACTTCGGCTCGAAATATTGAGAACTAACCTTCTATGTTTACCTTTTGTTTACTTCTTCGGGGACTATTGCATCTGGTTAAAACAGACATTATGACCGACTTACTATATTCACAGGAGAAATATTGGGAAGGGAATTTTTTTCAACTGAAAATATAAAACCAGCAATCCTGGGTTCGTATTGTCTTGGGTATTCCACAAACACCAAGATCTAGTCTGGCTAACATATAGGGTGTAGCTGAATGGTTGTTGCTACCAATATTCGTGTCAATGGACCATTCACTAGAGATTTTGTAGCCCCGCATGTCGGAAAAATAGCCCAATTGGCTATCGGGATTCAGGTGAACGTCGAGTGGTTTAAATCGGGGAAATTTCATCATAGACTATTTATATTCACTGATATACAATAATGTGGTTAAAACAGACATTATGACCGACTTACTATATTCACAGGAGAAATATTGGGAAGGGAATTTTTTTCAACTGAAAATATAAAACCAGCAATCCTGGGTTCGTATTGTCTTGGGTATTCCACAAACACCAAGATCTAGTCTGGCTAACATATAGGGTGTAGCTGAATGGTTGTTGCTACCAATATTCGTGTCAATGGACCATTCACTAGAGATTTTGTAGCCCCGCATGTCGGAAAAATAGCCCAATTGGCTATCGGGATTCAGGTGAACGTCGAGTGGTTTAAATCGGGGAAATTTCATCATAGACTATTTATATTCACTGATATACAATAATGTGTACAATGAATATGTTTTTTGGTCATCTTCAATAGAGTTGGGATCAATTATAAAGCTGACTTGCATATATGGTGTAAATCTAGCTCTCGAAATTAGTTCAAAAGTATCTCGAAAGAGACAAGTCAACAACCCAGCAACCCAAGTAATATACAAAGTCTTTACTGTCACTGGCCTCTCACTGCGCATGCGCAGAACTTGGGTTGACGTCAGAAGTGAGGGGGTGCGCATGCGTGAGGGTTGTGTGGTGGGAGGTGGGTCCAAGATGGCGGCTTGTGTGGCTGTGTGGTGGGAGGTGGGTACAAGATGGCGGCTTGGTTTGAGGGTGGTGGGAGGTGGGTATCCGCCATTTTGTACCCACCTCCCACCACCATTTGGCGGGTGGTGGGAGGTGGGTATCGCCATTTTGTACCCACCTCCCACCACACCATCCTTCATCAATTGACGTGATAAGTGTGGATGTGCGCATGCGTGATGGATGTGTGGTGGGAGGTGGGTACAACATGGCGGTCTGTGATGGATGTGTGGTGGGAGGTAGGTACAACATGGCGGTCTGGTTTTTAGGGAGGTGGGTATCCACCATTTTGTACCCACCTCCCACCACCCTCTGTCGATGTGCGCATGCGTGAGGGTTATGTGGTGGGAGGTGGGTACAAGATGGCGGATTGGTGAAAAACGTATAAAAGGAGTCGATTTTAGGCAAAGGGGTGTATTCAATCTGACTTACCTGACCTGACCTGCCTCCCTGCCTGCCTGCCTGCCTGCCTGCTTGCCTATCCGCTTGTATGAGACGAAAAGCATGAGACGTGGAGAAGATTTTCCCTGGGACCCAGCAGCACCTCCGGTTGAAGTCTTGCCTGAAGATGCGCGTGTCAGCGACATTTATAAACGACACTGGCCCACCATACGTCATTGTTTCCATCGAAATCGCCCGATATTGGACTTGTATAATTTCCGGCTGGAGGACCTGACGTATCTGTCTACCTATGCCGAGCACATTTTCAAAGATCAGGTGACAGCGTTCAAGTTGAATATGACATTCGGGTACATTTTACGGCACAAGGAGACGGATCAGGTGCGGTATTATTATCCCAGCAATAATACCTATGTGTTTGATCAGCCGTTCACGGTGACGGATGCGATTTCTCTGGAGCCACTCATCGACCAATTGACTACGTTGGATCCATTGGAATGGGCTCGGTTGCAACGCCCCAATACCCAATGGCTTGTGGAAATGGTGACTAACGTCACATTTTTCGTCACGAAAATGAGAGATCACCCGATCGGTGCTCCTGTACTACTTCCCCCGTGGTTGCTTTGTCGAAAAGGCTTGTATGCATTAACGCGTGGGGCACATGGACCCTACAAAGACCGGAAATGTCTGTTTCGGTGTTTGGCCGTGCATTTGGACGAGTGTGACTCCAAGGCTTGTGACACAGTGGCCGATGACTATTGGGAACAGTATTTAGAGCAGCAAGACTTGGATAAGCGGCACTTCCGTGGAGTCCCCTTTAAGAATTTGGATGATGTGGAAACACTGTTCGATATTAATATCTTTGTTTATCGATTACGATGCGAAGAGGAGGATACATTTGTGGCTGAATTGGTTCGGCGATCAACAGAACGGTATGCTGCTACGATGAAAGTCAATGTGTTCGATGACAATGGCGTGAGTCATTTTTCGCTCATTAACAATATGAGCCAGTACGCTCAGTCTTTCAGTTGTGCCCAATGCCATCGTGTGTTTAAAAAGTCTTACAACTTACATCGCCACGAGAAAATCTGTGACAACAGTGTCAAGCGAGTATATCCGGGTGGAGTGTATCATAATGCACCTACTATTTTCCAGGAACTGGCCGATGAGGGTGTGATGATACCGGAAGAGGATCGTTATTTTCCCTTCCGGGCATGCTATGATTTTGAGGCCCTGTTGGAGCCCATGGACATGTTTTCGGCTAAAACACAGTGGACGCAGCGCCATATCCCTCTGAGTGTTAGTATTTCAACCAACGTGCCCGGCTATGACGCTGCACCGGTGTGTTTCGTGTCCACGGGAGAATCCCATGAGTTGATCACCCGTATGATGGAGTATTTAGAGGAAGTCAGTGCGGCCAGTACGGAATTGTTGGTGGCCAAGTTCGAGGACGTACTGGCCCAGCTGGACGACCGCATTCCTGAACCCGGTGTAGCGTTCAGCGACAATGAAGAGTCCGAGTCCGAGTCCGAGTCCCTGCAGTCGCAGCCTCTTCAGTCGCAGGATGTCCCTTTACCTTTACCGTATGCGGCGAAATTGAAGTTACGGTTCCAACAATACCTAGCTCAGTTACCGGTGCTCGGCTTCAATTCGGGGCGATACGACTTGAACATGGTGAAGGAATTTCTCTACCCTTACTTGGCCCAGTCCGATACCCTCAAGTCGGTGATCAAAAAGATCAACAACCACATGGCCCTCACTACCACATCACTGCATTTCCTCGATGTACGGAACTATTTAGCTCCTAATTGTAGCTATGATCAGTGGGTCAAGGCCTATGACTGTGCACAAACCAAAGGTTACTTTCCTTACACCTATATGACGAGCCTGGACCGCTTAGAAGACACCCAGTTGCCATCCCGGGAAGCGTTTTACAATGACCTGAAAGGGGAAGCTCTGCCGGAGGCCACCTACATCGAACTCCAACAAGTGTGGAACGATGAACATATGCAGACGTTGCGTGATTTCCTGGTGTGGTATAACAACCTAGATGTGGTTCCCTTCCTCGAAGCGGCGGAAAAAATGGTGCAACTCTTTCGTCGCCAAATGCACGTGGATATATTCAAGGAGTGCTTGAGTTTACCCGGTCTCGCGCTTCGCCATCTTTTTCAAGATTGCTCTACGTACTTTTCACTGGTTCAGCAAAAAGATGCAGACATGCATGATTGTTTGAAGCAGAACATTGTGGGCGGCCCTAGCCTTATTTTTCACCGCTACCATGAGAAGGATGTGACTACTCTGCCCAGTGGGAAACCCTGTGCCAAAATCATTGGATTTGACGCCAATGCCTTGTACTTGTGGTCGCTGGCCCAACCCATGCCCAGCGGGCATTATACGCGTTGGTGGGCAGAAGGTCGGCATTTTACACCGCAACGGACGCCGTACAAACATCTCGCCGACCAGTGGTTGGACTGGGAAGCCTATCGACGGGGAATATATATACGTCACCAGACCAACGCCACAGAGAAGCGGATAGGAGATCGCCGACTCCCCGTCGATGGGTTTGCCCTTGTACAAGGAACACCGACCGTTTTCCAGTTTTATGGCTGTTACTGGCACGGCCACGAATGTCATTTCAGCGCTGGACGCTTTAATGAGCGACGTGGAAAAACACCGCAAGAATTACGGGAAGAAGTGGTGGCGAACGGAGATTATGTGAAAGAGCGAGGATACCATCTGATTGAGATGTGGGAGTGTGAATTTCACACGATGTGCCAGGCCCTGCCCCATTTACAACGGTTCCTAAAAGAACGTGAGTACCCCTTGAGTCGTCGGCGACTGCTGAGTCTGCCACAGATGTTGGACGCCATTCGTTCGGGGCAGCTCTACGGCTTTGTAGAATGTGATTTGCATGTTCCCGACACTCTCAAGCCCCTCTTCGCCCAGTGTCCGCCTATCTTCAAGAACACACTGGTGGGTCGGGCTGACATTGGAGAGACCATGGGCGCCTATGCGGAGCAACACGAGTGTTTGCCTAAACCTCGCCGCATGTTGATTGGACGTATGTGGGCCGAGAAAATCTTGCTGGGCACCCCCTTACTGCAGTGGTACATGAACCACGGTTTGGAAATTACTCAAATATATCAAGTGATACAGTACGTACCTGAGGCTTGTTTTGCGGAGAATGCCGACCTCGTGACGAAGGCCCGTCGTCAAGGTGATGAATACCCGAGTCAGGCCATCATCGCTGAATCTTGGAAGCTCACTGGCAATGGTTATTACGGAAAAACGGTAACGAACCAGGATAAGCACGTCAACGTGAACATTTGTACTACTACCCAAGCCCGCAAAAAAGTGAATTCTCCTCTGTTTCGATCCGTGGAGGTGATCGATGACGACACCTATGAAGTCACTTCAGCCAAGAAGACTATCCGGTACAATTTACCCCTGCAGATTGGATGTATGGTCTATCAGGTGGCCAAGCTGAGGATGCTGGAATTCATATATGATTTTATGGGTGTGTATTTTAATCCCTCAGACTGGCAACTCATGGAAATGGACACCGATTCGGCCTACATGGCCGTTTCCAACCCGGATTGGGAGTCACTCGTCAAACCCGAGTTACGGGCACAATATGAGGCGGAACGGGACCAGTGGCTACCCCGACGCGATCACTACACCTACGACAAGCGGACACCCGGGCTCTTCAAGCTGGAGTGGAGCGGGGATGCTATGATTGCGCTCTCCTCTAAGACCTACTACTGTTACGGAGGAGATGGAGGAGAGGAAAATAAATTTAGTTGTAAAGGCGTCAACCGACGTGACCCTGCCATCGACAAAGCTCTCTACCTGGGCGTGTTGCAAAGCCAGGCCAGTGCGAGTGGCACTAACAGAGGATTCCGGGTCGTGGACCATCAGATGCGCACCTATATCCAGCAACGAGACGCCTTTACTTTCTTTTACCCCAAACGAAAAGTGTTGGCCGACGGTGTGAGCACCACTTACTTGGACTTGTAAAAAACAATGTCGACCTATAACTGTTGATACACAAATGTAAAAGTCAGGATGGCCGAGTGGTCTAAGGCGCAGGTGCGTAAGTGCCTGTCGGCGAATGCTGTCGTAGGTTCGAATCCTACTCCTGGCAGAACTTTTTTTGTACCTTAACCCCTACTATGTGTACCCTGTATTCTATTTGTATATATAGTCTAATCCTTTCTTGTTGACTTAAATAAAAAAAAAAGTCAAAACCCATCATTGTGTTTTTTCATCTTTTATTCAACAGAACGTCAGAACAACAACGTCATAACAATAAACAAGTGGTCTGCGCGCGCGCAGTACATTTTTTAAGTTAACCAGAGAAATGGAGCATGCACATTAAAACGAGAGGCCGTCCAGTCATAGACGAGGACATCACGGTCTTCGGCTTGACAATAATCATCAAACATATGTACAATGGTGGGCATAGAATGTCCTCTACTCCGGTGAGTGAGATAAAACACACAGTACTGTCCGCACACACTACTCAAGGGGCCTTGTAATCTTTGAGTATTCCAACGCCACTCTGTAGTAGAGACGTCCATGAATTTCACCAAATCGGCATGTAAGGGTGCAAGTCCGTAGGAATCAAAGTATTCGCCTTGGCCTTGGGTGTCCACGTACACAGCTATCCAATGTTCACCGGGTCGACTCCTCGTGTCTGTATTCAGGATGTAGGCTGCTGGGGTGGTGGAGTGGGTGGGAAACACATTGCGTGGAAACACACCTCGAAAGGGGATCTTGGGATCTCGCTGGAGTATGTCCATCAGCTGCTCTGTATCCATGATGACTCTTAGCTGGCGTAGTCACACAGCACGTTTCTTTGCTGATCCACACTGATGACGTTATCAAACTCGGCGTAGCAAATCACGTTAATGGTGCTGGTTAGAGGGGTGGAGAAACGCAGTTCCAACCGTAGGTTTCCTTTCTTGAGCAAAGCCAGTTGATGATCGTGTTCCAAGGTGGGGGTGAGGTCAAAGGCGAACAATGTGTACCCATGCCTAAAGTCGTCTCGACTGATGGTATTGCCTTCGTCCTGGTTGTTTTGTCCTGTGGCTGTAAATAGGTTCAGGTAGGTCCGCACATAGTTTCCGTTAGTAAAGTCCGGTTGTAATGGACGGGCTGGAATTTGATGGCCGGCCACGTGCAGTGCCACAAAGTTAATGTTGAAATGTTGAAATTTGAACGGACTCTCAGCCCAATTTCCATTGAATGCAGTGTTGGTCACACACGCCAGGGTAAGACGTTTAGGCAGATCCCCTAGAAATAAATTTTCACGATTGGCCATCATCGTACCTGTTGGCACAGAGAACACCTTGGTCTGTACGCGTCGGATGGGGTACAGGGCTGGTTTTTTCGATAAGGCTTCCATGTGACTCAGCAACACACCCTGTTGCAAATCTACCGTACGGACAAACAGGGCTGCATCTTCAATGACGATCTTGTAATGGATATCTCCCTCTCCACCGGCCATTAAGGCGAACGTGGGTAAGGACCGGATCAACTTGATCTTGATGGATACACCGTTCATCATGTAGCGGTCTTGCATGAACAGATCGGCGTGCAGTCGTCCCATCATATCGATGGACTTGCTTTCGGCTGCCAGTCCTTTGCGTGACATGAACCCAGCATTGCCACCGGTTATGTTGTCCAGGTGTCCGGGTCTATCCCTGAAGTACAGCTCAGCTTGTAAGTGTGATTCTTTGGCATCAATACCGTACGACAACAGCGTTTCCATGTAGGCGCGGTACGGGTACGTATTGGTGGACGTACTGATGAGTTTATCGTTCAGACCTATATCCACCTGTTGGAACAAGGAGTGCAGCCAAAGATTCACCGGGCCTACTACCGCAGCGTCCTCTATGTCCGTCCCATCCATGTCCGTTATTTTGGCTTTCACGTACAAGTAGGTGTGGGCTAAATCCAGGTAGGCCGTATCTTTGTTTTCAATGCTAAATTCCACGGGGCCCACCCCCGTCAGACTAGCCAGGGGTCGATGTTCTACCCAACGTCCTTCGGCTATACTCGTTTGGGTAGGTGGAATAGTCCACAAATCCAATTCACTGTTGGTAGACGGACATGACTCGGAGTGAATGAATGCCATTATGCGAAGATGTCTCTCCTACTATTACTTCTCTTCTTCTTTTTCTTCTTCTGGGGCTTAGTCCTTCTCCTCCTGCTCTGGGGTGTGCGTCGTCGGTGTGTTGGACGTTGAATGAATCTGGGCAGTGTCGGTCTTTGTCTTTTAAGGGCTTTGGCGATCAAGACGCTGCCCGCTTCTTTAGCCCGGCGTTTCAAGGCTTGTCGGGGTGCTGTGCCTTCCATCACATCACCGGCCACGCGCAATCCACTGCGTACCGCTTGTTTTCCC
>JAVTVY010022752.1:0-88508 GCA_036873755.1 Hanleya hanleyi | reverse complement strand
TGTTTTATGGATTTGAGAAAAAAATGAATATGACATGGAAAAAGAGAGAAGATTTTTCACTACTGGATAGATGGATCGTACAGATCTGTCCTTTGAAACTAACTTATATTTCTACCCCATACCCTACACGTATATCCAACCATAGCCATGAAACAGTAAGACAGTTGTGCATATTCTTTTACAACATTTCTTTCACATTTCTTCTGAGGTTATGAGCAATATTATCAGATGTTCATTGGACCTCAGAAGAAATGTGGAACTATCCCAATTTCTATCACCACCTCACATGTGGAATATGCACAATTAGCGACTGACCAATCTTTCTCCAGCTGGTACAGTCAGATGCAGGGGATGTTCCTGTCATTTGTCAAACACAGTAAGACATACAATTCCGGTCCTGATGGGTTGATTCCCACTGGTGGCCAATTTATTGTCTCTCAAAGATGATTTGAGTTGATTCATGCATGCAATACAGGCAAACTAATCCACCGTTTACACATTATTAAGAGAACAAAAAAGAGCCTGCCTGTGCAGTGACCTGTGACTTCAGCTGATCAGCTACTGGTTCGTATAATTTCACTTTGTCCTAAACTAACATAATTTCATACATGTAAGATATTTTCCCAGTATTTAAAGAAGTGTCATTATGCTTAGAATAATGTATAATTTGGCAAATATTACATGAAAAGATGTCAGTTCAAAATATTCTCCTAGGTTAAAAGATAGGGCAAAGTTAAATTATACGAACCAGAAGCTGATCTAGCTGAAGTCATGGGTCACTGCAGAGACAGGCTCTTCTTTGTTCTGTCAATACTGTGCAAAAGGTGGATGCGGAACAGAAACAATTTATTTCCCGTATTAATTAAACATATGAAGAGGCAAATTTTACACATACTTTCAGCACAGATATAGCAAATCAACTGGCCTAGAACATACTGATCATAGTGCCGGTATAGCACTGTAACATGCTAGCAGTAAGAAAAGTCAGAGGGAAAACCCACTTCAATGTTTGCAGAGAATCCCCACAAACTAGAAGAGAATGAATGTTTTGATAGTGGAGCCAGTTGGCCTTTAGTTTTGTGGAAAATGTACATAAAACACTGACATTTTGTAAACAATGCCTTCATGACATGCCAACAACAATAACAATATCCAAATGTCAAATGTTAACTTGAATAAGGATGCTCTTCCTATTTTGAAAGACTGTTTATGTGGTGATAGAGGACGAGTTGGCAACTCAAGGCAACCTATCATCATAGATGTATACAACAGGGCCAAATAGAATGTAAATTTATGTAAATGTAATGTAAATGCGAAAAAAAAAAAAAAAAAAAAAATAATAATTCTGTTCCTGTTCAAAATCCCCTGAAAAAACAATGGTGTGGTGATGCGGCTTCAAGAAATTTGTGGGATTTTTTTTTCAGGAAGAGGCACGATTCAGAAATGTGCTATAAGTAAAATCATAGTATGGCTTACTGGTCTTGAACCCGAAACACATTTATTTCCTAAGACTGTAACAACAAATGACAGCTCTTCCTAACAGCTAACCTCACATATACCACATCACATATAGGTAAGAGTTGGTAACTCTTGCCTTCATCATGATCGAAAGAGAACTTTGCTGAAGATTTTATGTGCTCAAGTAGACATGCATGGTCAAGAATGATGCCTACACTGACCAGCACAACTTTTGTCTTGCTTAATGCATTGGTCATTGAAAGAGAGAATTATCCAGCACTTGACCTGCTAGGTCATCAGATTTGGGAATAAATGCACACACAATAGTTTGAATATAAACACAGCACACCGAAGCAATCAGAGGTTGCTCGGATGAATTCAAGAATTAAGTTTTGGCTCAAATTTCTGTTTCCTTTTTCGTGCAATGAGAGTGACAATTAATTGAGCTTGAATCAGATGAAGGCTTTCAAACAAATTGGACAATGATTCTCATTTGCAGTGATAATTTGTGACCAAGGCTATCTACTTGTACAAGCACAGCTAGGTCTATGAAAATGAAAACCCGAGCGGTCCATGTCCCCCCCCCCCCCCAATCGATACCATAGACAGTATGGCAACATGAAATGTTTATAAAATGTTGTATTTAAAATTATACATTGAATGACAGGAACTTTTGTTTGCGTATTGAGTGCTTAAACATTTGTTATATTATCTGAGAATTGAAAAGAAATTATCTGACAATTTAATGAAGAAAATGGAGATGTTTCAAAATATGAGATAATTTAGTTCTGAAATGTAAACAGTGTGAAATACTGTAAATAGCGATGTGTGATATGTGTAGATCATGTCATGAAGGTTGCAGAAAACAAGCAAAAGCCATGCAGCCATTGCTATTCTTATACCGAATGTCAGCTGGCATGGCTGTTTAAATCTTTCTTCAGTTATTGCAGTCACAAGCTTAGAATGGCCAAATCTGGGGTCAAGGCCAGGGGTGTAGGACAAAACCCCAGTGGACAAAACACCAGTGGACAAAACCCCAGCGGACAAACCCCAGTGGACAAAACCCCAATCGGACAAACCCCCCAATTTTAACTTTTGTATGAAAAAATTATATTAGCCATATAACAACATTAAGAGATTTTATCCATATTTTTATTAAATTAAGGTCAATATTTACATGTTATGATCAATATTTACACACAAAAATGTGACATTTCACATTTAGTTTTCTTTTTGCCTAGTAATCTATCTAAATCTAGTAAGTCTATCTAATATAGTCTGATATAGTCCAAGGCCTCTCATGGTTTCTTCCAATGTCTTACGACCGCTGTCCAAGTCCAAGGGGGAAAAAAATGATTATCATTGGGGATTAATGAAAAAAAATACTCAGAATTAAAAGCATATTTAGAAGTAAACACAAATTTAAAAAAAAAATGAAGTGGTGTTTTGCCTGGAGTTTTGTCCACTTTTCCTGTTCTGGGGATTTTTGTGTTGGGGTTTTGTCCACTGGGATTTTGTCCGCTGGTGTTTTGTCCACTGGGGTTTTGTCCGTATCCCCAAGGCCATGATGGCCATATTGGATTATGCAGAAACAATCCCAGCCACCGTCTCACTCATATTAAACCACTGCCCAATTGAAGTCAATTGAACAAATTGTTTTTAGTTATTGCAGTCACAAGCTTACATAGCATGGTTCAATAGAGGGTCAAGGTAATGGCGGCCATTTTGAATTGAGCAGGTTGCCGAAAAACAATACCAGACATCCTCTTACTCATACCAACCCACTCTACAAGTTTGATGTGAATCGGACAAATCATTTTTGAGTTATTGCAGTCACAAGCTTTAATGGTTCAATAGGGGTCAAGGCAATGGCGGCCATATTGGATTATGCAGGATGCTGATAAGTTCAATCCCAGCCATCCTCTCATGCACAGCAACCCACTGTCCAAGTTTGATGTCAATTTGACAAATCATTTATGTGTTATTGCAATCACAAGTTTATTAGCATGGCAGAATAGAGATCAAGTTCATTGCGGCCATATTGGATTACGCAGGTTGCCGGAAAACAATCCCAGCCATCCTCTCACTCATACCAACCCACTGTCCAAGGTTGATGTCAACCAGACAAATAGTTTATGAGTTACTGGAATCACAAGCTTATTAGCATGGCTGAATAGAGATCAAGGTCATGGTGGCCATATTGGATTACGCAGGTTGCCGGAAAAAAATCCCAGCCATCCACTCACTCATACCAACCCACTGTCCAAGTTTGATGTCAATCGGACAAATTGTTTTGGAGTTATTGCAGTCACAATCTTAGGTAGCATGGCTGAATAGGGTCAAGAACACCCGAACTCGGCAGCTGTGGCGGCCATATTGGATTACGCAGGTTGCTGAAAAACAATCCCAGCAATTCTCTCACTCATACCATCCCACTGTCCAAGTTTTATGTCAATTGGAAAAACTGTTTTTGAGTTATTGCAGTCACAAGCTTAGATAGCATGGCTGAATAGGGTCAAGGCCTTGGCGGCCATATTGGATTATGCCAGTTGCTGAAAAACAATCCCAGCCATCCTCTCTCTCTCATACCAACCCACTGTCCAAGTTTGATGTCAATCGGACAAATATTTTTTGAGATATTGCAGTCACAAGGAAAGTGTGACGGAATGACAGAACGACAGGATGATGGACGGAGAAAATCCCTAAATCCCCCTCCGGTATCCGGTGGGGAACAAAAAAAAAAGATAACTTGGAGAATGAGCATCAATTATATAACTGAAGAAAGTAAAAGTGTAACGTGGGTGAAGTGAAATTGATCAAATGTGTTTCATATATTCTTACATGTACTCAATGAATATTTTGGCAACCTCAAATATGCCTGTGAACACTAAATATTCCTGCACAGTAAAAGCATAGAGTAAAATTGCTTAAACTGCTGTATCATTTCTATTGTGAATGTGATCATCTGGATATTGGACATAGTAACATCAAATCTGAGGTGTAGAAGCCCATTCAAACACCATACCCTAACTGTAATGTGCCCAAATTACATAACGGAAAGACAGTAGATGAGAAATACATGTTCTATACTCCAAACATCTGAACTGTTCAGGTCTGTTAACATTGCATAACCTACTTACTTATGTGCATAGCTATGACATCAGACAACAGCCAAAATACACCTGTGTAACCAGTGTATCTCTGCAAGGTATCAATGGTGCTTATTTAAACAGAATAACAAAGTCAACGTCAACATAAAGATATCTATTACAAAACATCTATGTGCTTTGCCATTATCTTGTTGTCAGAGTTTGTAACCTCCCAAAAGTCGGTGTAACACCCTCTGACTGCACTGCGCAGAAAAATGTGACTCGCATGCGCATTCGGTCTGTACAGATCCATCAATTTGGGGAGATTGAATGTTGATAGAGTGATTTAAATATAAGAACAGTTACCAGTTCCATTTGGGTGTGATTGAATGTTGATAGATTGATTTAATTATAAGAACAGTTACCAGGACAACTTGGGTGTGATTGAATGTTGATAGAGTGATTTAATTCTAAGAGCAGTTACCAGGACAACTTGGGTGTGATTGAATGTTGATAGGGTGATTTCATTATAAGAACAGTTACCAGACCAATTTGGATGTGATTGAATGTTGATACAGTGATTTAATCATAAGAACAGTTACCAGGACAACTTTGGTGTGATTGAATGTTGATAGAGTGATTTAATTCTAAGAGCAGTTACCAGGACAACTTGGGTGTGATTGAATGTTGATAGAGTGATTTCATTATAAGAACAGTTACCAGATCCATTTGGGTGTGATTGAATGTTGATAGATTGATTTAATCATAAGAACAGTTACCAGGACAACTTGGGTGTGATTGAATGTTGATAGAGTGATTTCATTATAAGAACAGTTACCAGGACAACTTGGGTGTGATTGAATGTTGATAGAGTGATTTAATTCTAAGAGCAGTTACCAGGACAACTTGGGTAAGACTGAATGTTGATAGAATGATTTAATTCTAAGAACAGTTACCAGAACAATTTGGATGTGATTCAATGTTGATAGAGTGATTTAATTCTAAGAACAGTTACCAGAACAATTTGGGTTTGATTGAATGTTGATAGAGTGATTTAATTCTAAGAACAGTTACCAGAACAATTTGGGTGTGCTTGAATGTTGATACAGTGATTTAATTCTAAGAACACTTACCAGAAAAATTTGGGTGTGATTGAATGTTGATAGAGTGATTTAATTATAAGAACATTTACCAGACCTATTTGGATGCTGTTGTATGTTGTAAGAATGATTTAATTCTAAGGACAGTTACCAGAACAATATGGGTGTGAAAGAACGTTGATACAGTGATTTAATTCTAAGAACAGTTACCAGAACAATTTGGATGTGATTCAATATTGATAGAGTGATTTAATTCTAAGAACAGTTACCAGAACAATTTGGGTTTGATTGAATGCTGATAGAGTGATTTAATTCTAAGAACAGTTACCAGAACAATTTGGGTGTGCTTGAATGTTGATACAGTGATTTAATTCTAAGAACACTTACCAGAAAAATTTGGGTGTGATTGAATGTTGATAGAGTGATTTAATTATAAGAACATTTACCAGACCTATTTGGGTGCTGTTGTATGTTGTAAGAATGATTTAATTCTAAGGACAGTTACCAGAACAATATGGGTGTGAAAGAACGTTGATACAGTGATTTAATTCTAAGAACAGTTACCAGAACAATATGGGTGTGGTTGAATGTTGATAGATTGACTGAAATATAAGGGGGTGATTGAATGTTGATAGGTGAATGACTTACAAGTTATATGTACAAGAACAGTTACCTGAATAAGTAGGGGGTGATTAATGTTGTTACATGTACAGTGATTGAATTATTAGAATATTTACCAAAAAAGTTTGGAGGTGACTGAATGTTGATAAAGTGATCATATTACTAGAACAGTTACCAGAACAAGTGATCAATATACATCAGACTGCTTTCAAACAGAAACACAAAAATCTTGTTATTAATGTATATTAAGACCCAACCAGTCGCCATCGTTTAAGTTTGATAGATTTTGGTAGTGTTTTTCACCGAGGAAATAAATAGATGTTGGTGATTTCTAAGATAGCATCTCATAATTGGTAATTACATGTCCATCTGGCGTCGGCATCTATCTCCATCAGCACAACTCCATTAGGGCTGCATGTCTATGGCCGACAATTCACACACATCACACATTGTAATTGTCGTATTTTGTGCTGTGAAGATCTTATCTTCGTATAAAACCAATTTATGAGGGACACGAGACTGGCAATTTATAGAAAATTCGTTTTGGATTTTATCTGTAGAATATTATTTGATTAATGAGATATCCAGGCATTCAGACCCAGTTTTCTACTGTATTTCAAAGTTAACTAGATACAGCTGATCGAATACGATCGAAGAGGCATCCCTTTTGCATGTTAAGGAAACATTCATTATTTGTGAAAAGAGTAAAAACGTAAAACTTAGGAAATTTTACAAGTAAATTTCATGTTATTGAACTAAAACTTACCTCACTTCCTCTTATTGAACATTGTGTCCTCACTGAGTCGATCACTGAAAGAATCTAAAAATAACACAGATCCAGCCTGCAGGTCACGCGCACGCTCACACCCAAACTTCCTTCTTTTCCCGAGTTACACAGTTCAAGTTGTGTTTCAGAGGGGAAGGCAGGTGGGCATCACTGGAAGTGAGGTAAGTTTTAGCTTAATAACATGAAATTTACTTTTTAAATTTTCAAGTTATTTGCGCAGTAAAACTTACCTCACTTCCACTTATTGCATAGAATGCCACAAAAAGGATGGTGGGCAAACAATGCAACGTGGAAAGTGACTAAGTGAGCAGTGCTACCTGTCAGAATAGAAATCAAAGACCTTCTACTAGTGAGGTGGCTTAGGGCCATATTTCAGAAGGGGTGCCCGTCGCTCTGGGCTCTGTGATGCCCTCTGGTCCCCAAAAGGGCATCTGAGGGGCAATATTGCTATTCAAAGAATAGTTAACCTCCCAACAGCTTCGTTACTTTTATTATCCTTAAGGCTGGGAAGCTGAAACTTGCCACACTGTATCACTGGTTCAAGCCCTACCAGAAAATGTCACAAAATCCAAGATGGCAGCCATGAGGACAACATTTTCCAAGAATAAGCCATTTTCCTGACGATTTTTCGGTCATATATTTTTTTTTTTTTTTAATTTATGCAATTTCTCCGCAAAAACTGCATGATAAATTAGTAAATATTAATGTGATGTGAAATAAAATAGTTTTTGTCCACTTTTCATCGAGGAAAAGCAGAAATTTTGAAGAAATATGACAAAAAACTCAATTTTCTGGTACCCCACGTGGCCACCATCTTGAATTTACCCATGATCCTCTGCTCGGGGGGTCATGTAAATAGGTTCAAAAGGACCCCAGTATGATAAACGATAAAGTCCCGGAGTTTCAGTTCTCCAGTTTTTGTCGTTCCGGAGATAGGGCAGAATATTTGGTGGGTGGGGGGGGCAGGCCAGGTAGGCTTAATATTGAAGGAATACGAGGAAAACAGAACTTTCCAGTTACACCCTAATATCATCCATTTTCAATTTCCTAATGATGCTCTGCTCCGAGTATTATGCTACAGGCTCAAAATAACTTCAATATCATAAGCTATAACTGCGCTAAGTTACAGCTCTCAACGTTTATTCATTTTGGATCACCAGGGACAAATTATCTTAGAACGAAGTGGGGTGGCTGAAACCACGTAAACCAATTAGGTTTACATAATCGCCTGTGTAAAAGGAAACAATCGCCCCTATTTTCATGTAAAACTTGAGGATTCAGCTTTCCATCTCGTAAAATGGGGGGAAAACTGGACATGCACAAGGCTGGCCAGGTTAGTTTTTCTGGGTTATTCTTGCATTTACCAGGTTTACCCCATGTTGAAGCGTTTACTCCATCAGACGTCCTCAATGCTCACCCATTAACATTCGATGAGTTATTTGTTTGATCTGATCTGTCATCACAGCACCCGAGCTAGCGTATCTAATTCCGCTTAAGCCGGTGCTAGGGGCCGTGTGGATATTTCATAATCTCCACATGAACCGCTACAATAAATGCGCGGTTGAGATACTAAGGCTACGTCCGAGAATCCACCGTATTCTCGGGACTGCATGTTTGGTGCTCAGGGAAGCTTTCCTGTTGAGTCATGGGGTTGCTTTTTAGTCGCCAGACGTCGTCAATTTCTCCCACCTCTTGCTTATCGCTCCAATTTCAATCTTTCTACTTTCAAGTTTGAGAGATGAATAGCTGATTTTTTTCTGGAAGGCCGTGAAATTACGTCGGGATAGCTAAAAGAGCTATATGGTCAGAGAAGGGACTCTAAAACCAAGAAGAAATCAAAAGGGCATTTAACAAGCAATGGGGACCGGGACCGGGACGTGTCTAAAACTAATATATTCCACTGGGTGCATGCCAAGACCATTACATATATAGGTGCATGGTTCAACACCCGAGCATTACTCTAATTATATGCCGGTTGTGCATGTACACTGTAAGAAAAATGATACTGAAAGGGGAGGATCCTGTGTTCAATTGTTATTAGTGGATTCAGATCCAGTCCCCCCCCCCTTTTCCCAATGAACTTTTCTCTGGGGCTCGCAACTGTTTAAAGCTAGCACTTTGTGTCTTTATAACAAATCAAATTAGGGGCATTTTATTCTCGGAAAAGAGCATCATGGGTAAATTCAGATTTGACGAAACGGTGGTGTACCTCGAAAATTTTGTTTTTGGAGTATTTTCCTCAAAATTGGTGTATTATTCTACGTAAAACTACCCAATAATATCTTATATCACACCAGATGATTAATTACTAACTCGCAAGGTAATTTAGGCAAAAAAAATTGCACAAGTAAAAAGTTTGAAAAATCGATCCGAAAATCAGACAAAATGGCTTATTTTTATAATATGAGGTCACCGTGACATCATCATAGAGACCATCTTGAATTTTGTTACATTTTCTGGTAGCACTGGAACCCTAGATATAGCGTGGCAAGTTTTAGCTTCCTAGCCTCAAGGATAATGCAAATAATGAAGATATTGGTAAGCTATCTATTTTTTAATTGGTAATATTTCCCCTTAACTTTACCTGGCCTGGAGGGGGGGACATTATGCCCCTCCCCATCAAACTTTCTGCGCTATCTCCGGAACGACAAAAAACAGAGAGCCGAAACCCCGTGACTTTATAGTTTATCATATTGTGGTCATTTTGAGCCCATTTGCATAACCCCCGAGCAGAGGATCATGGGTAAATTCGAGATGGCGGCCACGTGGGGTACCAGGAAATTGATGTTTTTGTCATATTCCTTTAAAATTTCTGCTTTTCCGCGATGAAAAGTGGGCGAAAACTATTTTATTTCACATCACATTAATATTTACTAATTTATCATGCAGTTTTTGCGGAGAAATTGCATAAATAAAAAATTCGGAAAATCTGACCGAAAAATCGACCAAAAATGCGGTTTTGGGAAAATGACGTCACTGTGACGTCATCAGAGAGGCCATCTTGGATTTTTTTTTTACATTTTCTGGTAGAGCTTGACTCAGGGGTATAGCGTGGTAAGTTTCAGCCTCCTAGCTCAAGGGATAAGAGACAGGTCCACGACAGGTCCCAAAAAGCCCAGGCCAGATAGGGTTAAATGCCCTTTTGGGGGCCAGAGGGCATCACATGATCCAAAGTGATGGGCACCCCTTCTGATATTGTTCTGTATGCCTCAAGTAAATGGATGTGCCAAGTTTGGTGCTTTGGTCCAGCGTGTCACGATCTTTTTGCTAAGCCACCTCACTATACCTCACTGAGGATCAATGAAACCATACGACAGTAGTAACATATATGTTAATCCCTTTGTGGTTTATAAGAACCACTGTCGCTACTCTGACTTTAGGATGAGTAGCATACACCCCCCACTCCCCTTTTTCCCCGAAAGGTAACGAGAGGAAATGCCACTCACCATTAAAAGCAGGTTAAAATCTGTCGTCCGACCCATTAATCTTGCTGGCATCGGTCCCATGGATACCCGCTGTGCGGTAACTAGAGGTCTGATGGAGTAGAGGTCGTCACATGCCAGCGTCATGTCAAGGAGGTAGAAGGAGGAGAATATTTGACCTCCAGTAGCACGCCCTCATCACATCTGTCACCGATCTATTAGTCCACAGAGGCCATGATGCCACAAGTGCTCTAATTGATCACAGACGTTAACAAGTGCGGCTTGCCTATCCGTGGCCATGGAGTATGCTAGTCGAATCGTATTCGAGTCAGTCGAAGGATTGATCCCAGTACCCAGAAGAACAGGCTTGAGCGATAGCTGCTCTGTAACCTGCTACTGTTGATGGTACCAAGCCCCTATCCCTGAATAGGTACAGTATGAAATCTGCTAGTTGGGGAATAGTGGCTCTGGATGGATCCCTCTCTCCACACCAAACAACGAAGACTGCCCACTTTGATTGGTAAACTGCGGAGGAGGGCTGGATTGATCGTACCATTCGGCACCCAACCGCCGCAGAAAATGCTGCCTGAGCAAGGTGTCCTTTGAGCACTTGCACACGTGGTAGTGGAACAGCCCCAGTTGGCTGTGGAATGACGACGACCAGGGTTGATGTAATAGGTTGTGCCAAAGCGGAAGTCATCTTGAAACATCCACCAGAAGATCCAGACGGTCTGGGAACGATGGCCTTGCTGGCCACCATGGAACTATTAGATATACGACACAATTATGTTTGTGGATCTTCTGATGTACCTTCGCAAGGATTGCTGGGGGTGCAAATGCATATGCTATCATGCCCGACCAGCCCTGCGATAGAGCGTCCACTGCATATGCCGCCGGATCTGGGACCTGAGACATGAACAGTGACAGTTGGTTGTTGCACCGTGTGGCGAACACACCCATGTGTGGCATCTCTCAGATTTAAGCTATCTGTACTCTGGGTGAATCTGCCACTCTGTGGGAATTATCTGATTCCGTCGTGAAAGCGCGTCCGCTAAGGCATTTAGAATTCCTGGGATGTGCCTGGCCAACTCTGTTATAGTGTTGACCGAACAAGATCTCCACTTGGAGAAATTGCGATGATTTCGTCCCCCCTTATTGTTGATATAGGACACAACTGAAGTGTTGTCCGTTGCTATCAGCAGGTTCTTGTCGGTCAATACGCTCACCCACAGCGGAGAGCATGTGTAACTGCCATAAACTCCAACATGTTTATATGGTAAGAGCATTCCTCGATTGTCCAAAACTGGGATGTCGACCTGGGACTCGAGGGGGGCTCCCCAACGTTCCATAGATGTGTCCGTGTGCAGATGATGTGTCGGACGAAATGGAAATAGGGACACACCAGCCACCATTGGAGGCATTGTTTGACAAGAGGCATGACTGGAATCCAAGGGTTCAACTGCCTTTTGACCCATTGATGATTGAAGTAAATGATTAAGGGACAAAGCTGCAGACGACCTCTTGGTGTTACATCCTGTGTAGACGTCAAGAGGCCGACTATCACAGCAAAGTGTAGAGCCCTGGCTTGAGATAACTTGAGAAACTGAGGTATCTGTTCTGTTATCTTTTGCCAACGATCTTCTGGGGGTTTGGCGAGAGCTTAATAGTGTATCATAGTCCACCCCCAAAAATTTGTGCCTTTGCGAAGGAGTCAGTTCTGATTTCTCTTTGTGTGGGAGGTAACCCAGAGATATCAGTATCCTTAAAACAAACTGCGTGTCCCGGATTAACTGCTCTTTGCAGGCATTCCTTAGCAGTGAGTCGTCAATATAAAAGTGGTATGGTACTTTATACCTAGACTGTGCAGGAATAATGCCACTGGTGTGAACACTCGCGTGAACACCCACGGGAAAGTTGGGAGAGCGAACAGAGTTACTTGAATCTGGAAGCGTCGTTTGCCGACCATGAATCTTAAGTACTTCCTGTCCGCTAGATGTATTGGGATATGTAGGTATGCATCCCTTAAAAGATCAGCCATTCCCCCTGCTTGGGGATCGACCGTATGGACCGGAAGGACTCCACGCGAAAGTGTGGCGGTGGATTAAGGTAGTCCTTGTTGAGGCATTTGAGGCTGATAACCATATGCATCTCGGACGTGTCTTTCTTGGGGACCAGAAAGCCCAGTGAACAGAACCCGGGAGTTTTGTTGCAAACCGAAAGTTCTATGACAGCCGCTTTCTCTATCAGCTTGTCCACAGAGGATGTATCGCTGATGGATGACCCGCTCACAAAGGGATGCGAGATGGGCGGGGAATCGCAGTCAATGGCGGAATCGTGTCGAATGAGTGAGTAGGATTTAACATCATTTTCAACATTTTTTCAGTCATATCACGATGGTGCCTACATGTGCCAGAACACGAGAGTGTCCACAGCTCCTATTATCCTGGACACTGATCAGCCCAGCCATTACAGCACCCGGTCATGCATCCAAGTATTGACTGAACTATAGGCGGTAGCCATATCTTACTGTTCAGATGACCCACGATTCCGCCCTGATTATTGTCCAGTTTCGCCAAAACGACTGGAGTCTTAGCCCTACCGGAAGATCTTGTTGCAGCGGGACCGGAAATGTGATATCCCGGTGTTTCCGCCATACCGGAAGCCAGCAAGTATGGCCCGAAATATCACTTATTCTTTGACTGCTTGCCTTTCCCCTTGCCTCCCTTCTTCCTACCCCAGCCTAACAACTTGGGGTCGTCCGTAGGAGGTGCTTGTCCTTGCCATTGTCCATGTTCACCCTTACTAGCCTTAGAACCGGAAGGCGGGTTACTTGTGGACTTCTTCGCCTTATAGGACCGGAAGTCGAAGCTGCCGGTCTCTTAGATGAAGGGCCAGAAGCCAATGATCTGTCATTCTCTTATTCGAGACATCTCAGGTCTGACTTCAGCCACGGCAGAACCAAACAGTGAAGGAGCTGTTGAAGTCTCGAACAGTCCTCTTTACTGCTTCCGGTGTGTACTTGTGTACTAATGGAATGTATGCATTTCTCCTGAAGTACACAAGCATAGAACACATATAGGCGCTATGTACCAGTAAGTCTATCTTCTGATAGTCAAGAACCAGGTTAATGTCCTCCTGTAATTGTTCTTGACTCTGTGCCCAGCCAATGAAAACAATCCATCAAGTTAATGGCTTCAAGAAATCAGTCCAGATGGTTCATAATCACTACTCCTTGGCGGGCAGTTTCCTCAAGCATGGCAGCTTGCTTGTTCGTAAACGGAACAGTGACATTAGTAGGGGGTTTTGTATCATCGCGGTGCGATGGAGTGCCCAAGTACATCCATCCATCCATCCATCTGTAGGGCACAAATACCAAAAGTTCTCATTAACATCTGCAGACCGAAAGCTGAATGGAGAATCATGTATATATGATCTGCAAGTCGGCTTCACCACTGGGAAAGGCACAGAAGATCCTGCAGGGCGGAAGTGAGCTCTAAGACGCATCCTGATAGCAAGTTCCTTCCGCAAACTAGATTGAGCTAACGTTCTGTGGAACAAGTCGCACACAGAATGGATAGCAGTTTAGGCCGGAAGTGTCTGTACCGACATTGTAACCCGGGTTGAGGATAGCAGCCAGGATAGGATCAGAAACTTGAGAGTGAACCGGAAGCAAGGCCTGACGGGGTGTGTTCGATGACCTCACGCTTGGCCGTGTGCACAGCCATCGTAAAGGTCGGTGAACTGGCATATGTGGGTTTAATCCGGAAGCACGGACAGGAGGGAGCATCACCCATAGCAGACCTGGACCAGAACCACGTACACCACCGGAAGTCGATAATTGTGCCAAGCCATACAAGGGCTGGTACGTTCTCAAAATCGGATGCCGATAGGCCTAGTTGTAAAGTGTCTTGAATTACTGCATTACATCAGGGCTAGGCATAGGTCTTCGCATATTTACGGTACTAGCATACATACCCGCCTGGTGTAACTGTTGTTGTGGGAACCTCAGTCTCTGGTGGCTAAGAAGGCTCGTAGTCACAGTCTCGGCAGAGGGACAAGTAGGGCCACCAGAGAAACCGGAAGTAGCCCGGAGAATGTTAGACTGACCAGTGTTGCCTATATTAGTAGGTGTTAGCAGGCACTGACCGGACAATCCTGGCCTCAACCAGGTTGAGGAAGGCATTCTGAAATGAAAACTTAGCCGTCGACGCTTCCGTGGATTTGTCCAGGGTTTCATAATCATAAGTTAACCCCGATCGAGCGATCAAGGTTAACTGGCTCTCCGACACCGAGCCTGATCCTGTCTCTGATTTCCCGTCAATCGTCCGTAGGAGTCTTGGAGAGCGGAAATTCGACGTCCACATTCATCGTGTTGCCGGAACCCATGTCTTCAAGAGTTCCTTCCACTAGAATCATTTTCGTCAGTCTCTAATACCTGTAAGACCTTTCATGGAGTCTGAAAAGGAAGAAACTGGGTCAGGAGGGGGCAATGGTTTATCTTTATTTACGTCAATAAATCCTAGCGTATGCCCCCCGACTGCCGAATCAACATGCCTCGTGGCCTCCTTGCATTCTACGTTAGAATGGGAAGACGAAGGTATGGGGAGGTACACACGTCTCAAGGCCAGCGAAGGTTTGAGACACCTGAGAGCTTTCTATGCCTACCAGTTTCCCGTTTAGATAGGTTTGAAATAATCCTGGGGCCCATTTTATGCATTCCTCACACGCACTATCCCAGGTGCACATGACCCCATTGTCGACAGCTTAGGCAAGTAGAATGGAGGTCAAACAAGGGCTTCGCTTGACCACATGAGATGCAGGACATTTGAGAGGCCATATCGCTTGATAACTGTAAAAAATACTTCCCAAAGGACTTCTTGTAGAATATCTCAGGCGTTGTAAGGTATCCAACAGTAGTGATTTCGTCGAAAAACTTTGATTTTCACAGAGCTGAACAGTAATGGCGACTTGGACCAGTTGAAGGAACAAGAAAGAAGTTTAAGTGTGACCATGTGCATGACCTGCAGACTGGGATCTGAGTTATTTTTAGATTCTTTCAGTGATAGACTCAGTGAGGACACAGAATGCAATAAGTGAAAGTGAGGTAAGTTTTACTGCGCAAATAACAATTTTAACATCGCCCCCAGGCGAATCGGCACAAAAACATTCCCAAAAGATAACTTGAGGGAAGGTACCCACATGTACGATGTAGAAAGAATCCGTTCAGGTCTTCAAAAGTTACTGTCTGGAAATGCAGTTTTACCTTGGCCCACAGGTGGTGATACCTACATGTATAGGCGGATTGGCATGAAAAACAATCCCAAACGAGACCTTCAGGCAAGACCCATATACCAAATTTGGAAAGAATCCATTCAAGTTTTCAAATGTTATTGTCCAGAAACATAATATTAAATTGGCCCCCAGGTGGCACAACCTATGTGTTGATCGGCATGAAAAACAATGTGGTACCCATACCAAATTTTGAAAGAATCGGTCCGGATTTTCAAAAGTTATTGTCTGAAAACACTTTTAACTCAGCCTTCAGGTGGTGCCACTTTTCTTGAATTGACACGAAAACAATCTCAAACCAGATCTTGAGGCAAAGTACTCAGACACCAAATTTGGAAAAAGCAAGAATCCTTAAAGAGGTAGTAGCGTCATTTATAAAATATTCAGCAAATAACATATTTCGATAAAAGTTATTTAGTAGTTGAGATCAACTATGGTGAACGTTTTTCTGAGACCTCATTATTTAATATCCCCGGCATTGAAATCACATTTCTGACATTCTCTGAAAAACGTGACAGCACCTGCACTTGGCTCCAGTGCCTGAGATGACGTCACAAAACGCGCATTGGCATTTCGGGCGTGATGCTTCGCAACGTCATACCCGATCGTAGAACTTTTATTGCACTGTGACGGCTTCTAACGTGACATCATGGACACCTGGTCACGTTATCAGACATCATCTCAGTCATTTCCCATTTTCATGTTGTTTACCAGATTGAATTGAAGAATCTGACAATATTGGTCCCTATGAGAAATACAAGACTTTACGACTTGAAAATCTTTTGGCATATGTTGCAAGTGATCATGCTGACAGCGGTTCAGTTTGCCTGAACAATTAAAATCACACTACTACCTATTTCAGTTTTTCAAAAGTTATTGTCTGGAAATGCAAAATTTAACTTGACCCCCAGGTGGCGCCACCTAGAGGCGGATTGGCACGAAAAACAATGCCAAGCAAGATCTTGAGGCAAGGGACCCACTTACCAAATTCGAAAACATGGGGCTCTGCCTGATAAATCGAGCCCTTTTGGGTTTGCAATTCATTGTGTGGCAGAATGATACCAAAATTGCAGACTACACATAAATTTCAACTTTCTGCCAAGAAGAACTGGATACATAAGCTCAAACGGAATATATGAGGGTCGGGCGAGGGTTAGTTTTGGAGACGGAGGGTGGGGCTTGGTGCCCAAGGATAGGGTATACTCCTGAAGGTAGTGTAAGGTCCTGGAATATATGAGGGTATGGGGGTACCATGGGCGAGGATTAGTTTAGGATAGATGGCGAGGCTCGGTGCCTCAGGGGTGGGGACATGCTCTTAAGGGTAGAGGTACATGTGCTGACATGAAAACCATGGAAAGCTTCCTGCACATGAAACAACCACACTGACAACTGCAAGCCATCATCTGTCAGTCTGAGGAACCACAAGGTCAGAAATCCAATTCAATTCAGGAAATTGATCATATGCACAGTGTCCACCCAAACTTCAGGGACTCAGTTTTAATTAATATAGTAAGAGAAATGTGTGGACACAAATATGGTTCATGCAAAAGCTTTAGGGTAAATCATATGATGTGAAATACAATTATTTGATATAGCAAAATTGAAGGAAAATGTGTCCTTCATTTAAGGCAACATGAAATTTAAAACGAACAGGGGTTCGGATCCCCGACAGTTATTTCATATTATATTTCTGAAATAAAATATGATTTGTGAAAAAGCTTTGGGGTAAATCATATGATGTGGAATAGAATGATTTGATAACAAAATTGAAGGAAATGGTGTCGTTCATTTCAGGTGACATGAAATTCAAAACTAACAGGGGTTCGGTACTGCGGGAACCCTCGCCAGTTATTTCATATTGTATCACCAAAATGAAATAATGAAATAAATAACCTATTAGTAATTACTATAAAGGAATATATTGTACGTGATTCGGCATGTGTGTGTGTATAAACAATGTACAATGCATCTCAAACCTTAGGTAGGCTAGTATCACATGAGGCTGAGGAGCTGTGGACAAGGAAACATTTACTATTTGGTGCCCCAGGGGTGGGGACATCCTCGAAGGGTAGTACATAGGTTGAAAAAGTGTAGCATCATGTAATCTTACGGAATATATGAGAAATGAGAATTTGGGGGGGGGGAGGGGCTTAGTTCAGGAGACACAGCGTGAGACCGAGAAGCTGTGGACAGGAACAATTCCAAAACTTTAAAAAAGTTTAGGACAGGGACGAGAACAGGGACAGGAACAGACATCATTTAGATCCCTAAGCCATAGGTCCAGATGGAAAATTTGCATATAATAGAAATAGTTGAAAAAAACATAAGTATCCAGTTTCGGACAGAGCTGAAAAACATTACGTGTCTTCCCCTAGACAAGAGCAATATGCACAACAAATTTGAAGTGGATTGATGAAGGCATTCGGAAGTTATCCGACAGAAAGATTGAACAAAAGAAAAATTTAAATATAAGGGGAGTTGTAGGTAAAAACCCAGTTCCCAGTTCCGGACAGCGCTGAAAAACAATAGGTGTCTTTCTCTAGGAAGGACCAATATGCACCACATCTCTAGGGATGCCTATTGGCCATTGTCTCTTGAATGGTTGTTTAGCCTGACCTGCCCTCATCTATATTTTGAGGGCAAATAATTAAAATAGAGGAGGTATTTATATTTTCATGATAAAAAATTTTCTTCATATTTGTATACAATTGGTTTGCAATTTAATAATTACATGTACTAATACATAAGATCAATGTAATAATTAATAATACATTTATAAGGCCAAGGTCATGCAAAACAACCAATCAAGAGAAATTAGCCCAATAACAGTACGTGGCAAAATCATCCTAGCAATTTTTGAAAAAATGTAACCTGCAACTTACAAAAAATAGTTTTTTTTTCATTTAGAGGGTGAATGATCAAAACATTAATCATACAGTTGAATGGGGAAGATCACCTTCGGAATTATTTGACATTACGGTAAACATTCCAAATATTCGATCACCGTTCCTATTACAATCACCCCCATTTTATCGGGAAGTTTACGATCGGAAGTTCTAACTCAGATACGATCACCCCATGAAGTGGCAGTCTCGCATTCCAATGTAAATACGATCACCGCTATGTGCTCAGCTCACAGGACTGACAAATCACGCGGAACGACCATTATGCTCCTTAAAATGTTGGTATTTTGAAGAAATTTGATTGACAAACAGACTTCGTTATGATGGAAAAGTAGCTGAATTTATAAGCTCCTCAAATTTATTATCTTTTGAATTAATATAAGAGACTAATAAAGACTTCGATATGATAGAAAGCCACACATTATTATTTTAAGTAACAAATTTGAGAGATCTTCAACGTTAATATATTTGTTCATCGCATATGCTAAACCCCTCGCTGTCCCCCATTGACCTGCCCGACCTGCCCTGTATTATTCGTGTGTGAGGCACTTGGGCCCCCCCCGCCGTCTACAAAGGAGGCACTGGAAGGGGGCAGAGTTCAAACTTTGTCGGGTGATGTTCCTGGATATCAGTTGTAACGTGTGTGCTGGTGAATTGTATCAGATTTCCTCACAGCAACTGAATTCTTCGTATGAGAAAAGCAAGATGTGACAGACCCATGTACATTCGCATACGTCTTTTTCTGCACACCTTCCTTGATTTTCCTGGCAGGCCATATTAACACAACAGCATTTGAAACCTCTGTATAACATCATCGTTTCAATTTATTACACACCTTGCAGTATGCTAGTATTCGTTATATTTTCAGGTGAAGCGGACAATCAACCTACCATTATTTGACGTCAAGAATGAGCCATCGCGTAAATGAAAAGAACAATCTACCAGAATCAAGAAAATATGTTGTTGTTTTTTTTTATAGATGAGTCCAAACAGCATTTGGAATAGTTTTTCTATGGGGTGCCACCAATATTGTAAACTCCTCAGTCACACCAGGTTAAATTGGTTCTCACCCATCATTTAAAGCTGTGTCAATTAGTGCCAGACCCATGCAGATGGAGTCCATTCACTGAAGTTTGGAGTTCCCTAGAGAATACAAACAGCACCGAGCTAGCAAAGATCAAATAATTGTCACAAGAAAGGTATCCTACGTATTAGCATAATTAGTTCGCTAACCTTTTGGCATGTTTACGAAAATGTTGTGTACGTACATGTATATACGTCCCCATATTCACATTCTTATATGCCCACGTTATTTGCCTAGGCCATCCACAATAATATTTGTGTTTCCAGTAACCAATTTTAGAAAAATTGGGTGAGTAGGTAGGTTGACAGGTTTTTTTTCTTTGATTATTATTTTTTTTTGGTCAATTTTTTACCTTTTTGTATAGGATTTCATGGAGTTCTGCTGAAAAACACAGGAAAAAAATGCCTACCCAAACTTTTGTATTGATTGCAAAATATATGGGTAGGTAGGGTTACTGGAAACAAAAATATTATTGTGGATGGCCCTAAATGTATTTTATTCGGCATTTGATACAAAATGGAGCAAGTCCGCTTACATGAATGTCACAGAGGCTGTCAATCTAAAACCTGCAAAATTAGGAATAACTGTGTTGTGTTTCAGTATTCCCTTACAGAAATTTACGGTTGCAGCAAGCTCACATCGTGTGCCTGTTGTTAGCTAACATGGTTAGCTGGCCACTAGCTTGCCTGGAGCTTGCCACGAGCTCGCCACTAGCTCACATTTGAAACATTGCAAGCTTGCAATTGGTGATTCTGCAACCTAGTGCAACTTAGCCGCAACTTAGCTGCAATCTAGCGCAACTTAGCTGCAAGCTAGCAGATGCTAACCTTACCTAATCAAACCAGTGAGCTAGCGCAAGCTTGCGGCTAGCTTACAAGTTCGCAGCCAGCTAGCGCTAGCTCGCGGCCAGCTTGCGCAAGCTCCCCAAAACAAGGCATTTCCAGGCTTGCGAGCTCGCATGTTGGCCTAGAGTTGAAATGTAGGCCTACTTGTACCATCATTCATAAAATTAAAGTACAAAATATTAATTTTTATTCTACAAATCATAAAAAGTTTATCTTTACTATATTAATTAATGATTCTGATCAGAAAAAAAGGCATACGTTTAGAAACTTGAAACTTGGCAATTGTCTGAATTTAATTTTCTCTGGCATTTTCATCTCATTCTGTATCCCTGGTTGTATCATGTACATGTATAAGTCTGTTCACAGGAATTTCATCCCAGGATGTAAATTCTAGCTATGAAAATAGATAAATTAAAATAAAATTAAAAAATTTCAACCGATTTCCATGGCAGATTTTCTGTCTGGGCCCAGGCATCTGTATTATATGGACATTAGTAACATTAGTATAATAGTACATGTATACATTTTTTTTGCAAACTTGTTCTTGCTGCATTAAATGAATAATCTGACGGTTTTACAGGCTCATGCAATATAAAGTTACTTGTGAACTATAATCCAGTCTGCACATATTTGATCCTGAATCCATATTGTTTTCAATATAAACTGTACCCCGATCCGCAGAATAAACTATAAATACATTTCATACATTAATTGATGATTGAAGTTTAAGGCAGTATTATCTCACCTTGAGCTTGGCAGCAAGCTAAACAGTTTTGTTCTCTCCAACTTCTTGACCTGCTGTACTTGCAAGTGTAGGTCAATCTATAAACTGAGCTAGTTTCCACCAAAAACTACACTGAAAGTAACCTATTTCTCCATGGTTCCGTCAGCTTGAATGTTGGTGTCCTAAACTCATTTTAACTGCATGAAGCATGAAACTTAGAACTATCCACCATGTGCATTGGAAACTACAATATTTTCAGTGGAGAGAAGAAAACCAAAGGGCCAAACTGAAAAGTGTCTTGACTGGTTGAAGACCAGTTGAACTCTGAATTTGAATGTTGGTCATCTGATATTACACCCTTGTTGGAAAGGGCTGGTTCTCATGGATACCAGTGGTTCCATGCTGGACATTAAATAAAAACCATCTGCTATAAGTATGTACTTCCTGCCCTTGGTGCGAGCTTGCGCAAGCTCGCCAATTCCGGTCAGTATACACTGTAGGTTGCCTAAAAATATGGCAATCTTGCTAGCCTGCCTGAAAATATTGCAGGCTTGCGCTAGCTTGCCATGCCAAGGTGCAAGCTAACAATCCTTGGCAGACCTATATTGTTAGCTTGCACAGGCTTGCTGCAGTCTTGTGTCAGCTTGCTGCGAGCTGGCACAAGCTTGCTGCAGTCTTGCGCTAGCTTGCCGCAAGCTTGTTGGAGGCATGTTAGCTTAAGGTAAGCTTGTGTTAGCTAGTTGCAACCTTAAATTTCTGTAAGGGTTTGCAGATGTAATGCTCGTTTTACTTCAACAAATTGAGTTTTACCGATTACGCATCAGCGGAGTCGATCAAACAGATATTTGCGACAGTAAAACCAGCAACGTGGACCGCAATGCCAAATACTAAAATACAAGATTCTCATTCTAATTCCACTTCCTTTCCAATGTAATAAGGGAATGAAAATTTCAAGGGGCAGATAACTGAGTGGATGTACGGATTAAATCAGATGGTAATTTAGAATAAGAGATTTATTGAAGTTTATATACTGAACAGCCTTGAAAAATTGTGATGGAATTGTATATTGTTGGGTTTAGGAATAGGGTAATTTCCCTTAGTATTCGTGATCCTAAGGAAATTCGAAAACGGGCATTTTTCGCCAAGTCACGTAACACTGTTCCCTAAGTAAACGAAAACGGCCCATTCGCGAAAAACCTCGGTCCTAACTGTTCGAGAATCCCCCATTTATCGTAGTGGCGAGATTGATAATATTGTGGGCTTATGTAGTTGTGCGATGGAAAAACTTAACTTCCAGATCATCGAGTTTCCTTAGAATTAGTATTTGATAAACTTTGCAGACTTTTTGCGCATTTTGAACATAACAAATTGTAACAAGTTGATTTTCATTATGTCTCAAACTAAATGTATTCAATGTTTAAAAACGGCCTTCAAATATTGTCGGGCGCTTGATTAATTTGCTGTTCGTTTCATTGACATAAACAGTTTGAAAAGCCCTTCCACAATATTTCCCTATCTAGAGCAATCAAGAAATTATTACGTTTGATTCTCAATCTGAATATGATGTAATCTGCGTTTCTTCATTACGTAGATCGTTTATATATTTTCCCGTAAACGTAATTGGCATAACCGGGATAGTTGGGCCTAGTCTTCTCGGCCATGAAAAAAATTCTGCAAGGTTTCAAGCATGCCCTGAAGAGAAAATAAAGAAAATATCAGAATGTCTAAGTGACAGAATATGCCCTTGTCCCGTATGTACTAATACAATGATATACGCGAATTTGTGATTTTAAATTGGCCGGGCGTCTGATGAAACTAATCTCTTCATTGTCAGCTGATCATTGCAGTCAATTACTCGAACCTAATGTAATGGTTAAAGAGCAGGAAGAATGCATTTGCTCTTCAAACAGAGAAAATAATGATGGGAAAATGCAAGAGGCAATGGATTATTCACTGAAAATGACCAAAAAAGAAGAAATCCGCCATTAATCTCTCACGTGAATGTCTTGTGGTTGTCGAACTTATATCATTTAGAGTGCTGTCTTTGGTAAATATCACAAAATTAAAGAAACATCACAGTCGACGTATTGTAACTTGTGACCTTTCATTGTCGAACAGTATGGGCATTTAATATGGGGACTCTAATTTTCGAAAACGTCCTTTTTTTCTGAACTGACCTGCACAAACTATTCGGAAGTGGTCAGTTTTTCACGACTGCGATATTCACTTCCGGTCACGAATACTTAGGGAACTTACCGTAGATCAAAATGTGCTCCCAGGTCTTTTTCAGTATTTTGTAGCCATTATAGGGAGGAGTTTCTCTTTTGACAAAAATATGACACCTCAAACCAGAATTATATGTTTGCACAATACAATGGAAGTTTGGTTGCTTGAAAGAACCAATAATGGTTTTGGTTTGAGGTGTCCTATTTGGTTTGCTACAAGAGAAAAACTCCTTATAAATAGTAAATACCTCAAAAATACCAAAATATCCTGATAAGATATTTTTATCAACCATAAATCCATGATTTATATGCAAATTACCATCACAATATTTCACGAAAAATATAATTAGTGCACTAATTACTATACATGGCAGTGTGACTAACGTCACAGGACCTACGAAGTACAGTAGGCATTAGGACTCGAACGCGAACTGAACTCTTGGAAATCTCCACCCCCAGTTGAAATCCTGCCTATATTAAGATGGGCACCGCCCAGGTCAGAATCGCCAGTGATTTTCATCAAACATCACCAGAAATTTTCATCAAAAGTAGGTCAGCTCAGAACTTGTTGGTAACAGTCTCCTAATGCGCCTTCATTCCAAAATAAATAACGATCGCCGATTTAATTTTACAATTTTTTAATTAAAGGAAACAGATTGAACTAGAGCATAGTCTGAGGGATGCACACATTTGATCAAAATGATCAGTAAGGCTGCTTACAAGATACCCCCCGTAAGGGCATAGATACATGGGGGTGGTTAACGTTTCACGAGTAAGCTGAATGGGATTGTGGCAGTGGAAATCATCAGTAAGCATGCTTACAAGATACCCCCCGGATGCACATTTGATAGGAATTGACGAGTATTTGTAGAGGAATATAAGTATACATGTTATGAGTGGCGGCACAGTATGTAACTAGTTGACAATGAGACCTCCCTCGGTTGGAGTGCGGTTAACGGATTGTCTATGCATGTGTCGTGACGATACTCAGATGAGTTTAATGGATTGTTCAGAAAATTGATGTTAATAATGATTGTTGAGAATGGGGTTATGCAGGCATATTGTGTTTTACCTAACTGTTGTTACCACTAGAACCGTGTAGACTTGAAATGGGCTGTTGCAACAGATAGGCGAATTACTGTCATCTGGATAACCATATTGAAGAGGAAAAGGAAGTAAATGGGAAGTGAAATATTAAACTTACTACCTGTAGACGCATATGCAACATCCTGAGCTAGGTCTCATGGTATGGCAGCTACATACAAAATTTGAGAAGAATCTAATCAGCCGTTGTCAAGTTATGCTCCAGAAATGGAATGTTATGGACCAACTGAGAAAATTCTGCCCATAGGTGGCGCCACCTGTACGCACATGCGCCAAACGCAATCCCAAGCAAGGTCTCATGGTAAGGTAGCTACATACCAAATCTGAGAGGAATCCAATTAGCTGTTGTCAAGTTATGCTCCGGAAACGAAATGTTACGGACCGACAAGAAAAAGTTTTGACCCTAGGTGGCGCCACCTGTAGATGCACATGCGCCAAACGCAATCCCAAGCGAGGTCTCATGGTAAGGTAGCTACATACCAAATTTGAGAGGAATCCAAGTAGCGGTTGTCAAGTTATGCTCCGGAAACGAAATGTTACGAACTGACTTGAGAAACTTTTGACCCTAGGTGGCGCCACCTGTAGACGCACATGCGCCAAACGCAATCCCAAGCGAGGTCTCATGGTATGGCAGCTGCATACCAAATTTGAAAGGAATCCAAGTAGCGGTTGTCAAGTTATGCTCCGGAAACGAAATGTTACGGACTGACATGAGAAACTTTTGACCATAGGTGGTGCCACCTGTAGACGCACATGCGCCAAACGCAATCCCAAGTGAGGTCTCATGGTAAGGTAGCTACATACCAAATTTGAGAGGAATCCAAGTAGCGGTTGTCAAGTTATGCTCCGGAAACGAAATGTTACGGAATGACCCTAGGTGGCGCCACCTGTAGACGCACATGCGCCAAACGCAATCCCAAGCAAGGTCTCATGGTATGGTAGCTGCATACCAAATTTGAGAGGAATCCAACTGGCGGTTGTCAAGTTATGCTCCGGAAACGAAATGTTACGAACTGACTTGAGAAACTTTTGACCCTAGGTGGCGCCACCTGTAGACGCACATGCGCCAAACGCAATCCCAAGCGAGGTCTCATGGTATGGCAGCTGCATACCAAATTTGAAAGGAATCCAAGTAGCGGTTGTCAAGTTATGCTCCGGAAACGAAATGTTACGGACGGACATGAGAAATTTTTGCCCATAGGTGGCGCCACCTGTAGACGCACATGCGCCAAACGCAATCCCAAGCGAGGTCTCATGGTAAGGTAGCTACATACCAAACTTGAGAGGAATCCAAGTAGCGGTTGTCAAGTTATGCTCCGGAAACGAAATGTTACGGAATGACCCTAGGTGGCGCCACCTATAGACGCACATGCGCCAAACGCAATCCCAAGCAAGGTCTCATGGTATGGTAGCTGCATACCAAATTTGAGAGGAATCCAACTGGCGGTTGTCAAGTTATGCTCCGGAAACGAAATGTTACGGACGGACGTACGGACATCCGTACGGACGGACGGACAAGCTGAAACCAGTATACGCCCCCTACACTACGTGTCGGGGGGTATAATAATATAGGTTCAGTAGATTTCAAGCTTTACGTGTGAAAATACATTTACATCTCTTTAATGGTTTTCAGTGCCCTTGTACAGGATCAAAACAACTCTTTGAATCACATTATTTTCCCAACAATACAACAAATTTTTATATATAGTACTATAGTAGAAAGGTAGCATTTATGTAGTTTACGGTAATTCAACTCAAGACCAACACCTTCTATGCACAAGATAATAATAATTCTATGTCATTCTCCTGAGCATAACCGGTACAAAGACGAATAAATAGCGTCTCTACATCACGTTGTTATCTAGATATATGAGACAACACATTTTGGGCATCGGCAATCTGATGAATGTACTATTCCGGTTTTCTTGTTTTCACATTATATTCTATGGCGGTTGATCGGTGATTTTCTTCATTGATAAACGTTAAACCACCTCAGCTTCGTTATGGAAACAGCGCTGATTGTTTGAGGGTATATGCAGTAGTTAAGATTAACCTCAGGGCCATGTGCCATACAGTGAGACAGGGTATTTTTAGCTGTGGGTAATTTGACCTGAATTTGAAGGCTCAAGCCTGGTGTGGCCCATGTGCAATAGGATACACGTTAAAGGCTACAGTTTACATACACAATGTATATCTATAACAATATACTGAAGTGTTAATTATCAATCTAATTTTAATCAGAATTATTTCAGTTCAGAACTTGCTGGTAACAATGCCCTAATGCACGTTCATGCCAAAAATCAAGGTTCTAATGTCAATGGTTCTCCTTATTTTGCCGACGAAAGGATTCGGATGGACTGACTGACTCACTCATTACTGGACAATTTGCGATCTGTAGCCTACTTCGTAGGAATCTGATATATCATCAGACAGAAAAATGCATCAAGGGCAGCCTGAGGTTTGGTTATATTGTACAATGTAGAAAAACAATAGATTCTGCTTAATGAATGAGCCTAGGCCAGTTATATGACCAAGCAATCAGAGTGATGTGTCAGCAGACTCTATCCAACCATACCCATGGGATTGCATGCTTCTATACAATCTGTCAACATCCCTCTGATTGATGGTGTAAGCATTGTCTCCCTTTAAATGGCTGCTCTGTCACCATCAGAGTGGGGAGGGCAACTCTCTGATTGGTCAGTCTGTCATCTTCTGGACCATGACATATTGGTCAGTGGATTGCCTTACCATTGCTGCCAGGGTTCTGGGAGATCGATGTCAGTGTGGGGACACCAAGGTGTTCTGAGTAGGAATAGCTCGACTCCTGTGTCCGACTCCTGTGTCCGACAGTATGAATCAATGACAAATTACACTAATTACCATCTTACCCACCTCAAACTGCCTTGAACATGGAGAATATAATAGAATTCTCTGCCTTTTAACAACTTAACACAAATACATTGAGTCTGTTGATAGAATTAGAGAGGCTCAACCAGCATTCTGTCACTTCAGTAATTAGATTACTAGTATTGCTGACAATAATGTGTGAGACAGACTAGGTATAATTCTAAACCTGTATGTGCCAGCTTATGTATTGGCCAACATGAATATACCCTGCTGTGAGCCGGTACTAGTTCAATTAGCAACCTATCAATAACTCCACCAGAGCAATATCCTGTATGAGAAGAAAACACATTTAAATCTGCTAAATAACACTAAATCAAAGACGACAAAAAAACAAAATTGCTAGTTCATGTAGGTTAATACCTCTGATAATTTGATCTCATCCCCACCAGAATTTGATTATCCCAGAGTGGTGTCGGTGGTGGTGGTGGAGGCATCAACATGTCACATTGAAGGGCTGCAAAATCAGCAGATAATCTATTAAACCTGTCGGACAGGCTGGCAGAAATAGATGCTGCTGGGGGCACTGCCTATCAGAAGGAGGAAGTAGGGCAGAACCGGAAGCAGCCGCATACTGTGACATCACAGGCCTAGCTGGGTATCTAGGCAGATGTGGGTGAGCAACCCTAACTTGCCGTCTCGGTATAGGCGCATGATATGGCATAGCATATCTGACAGTCCTATAGGAGATGGAGAACGGAAGTAAGCACCCGATGTCCCGGAAGTCGGACGTGTAGGTATACGTGCAGAAGGATACACTCGACAGGGTACATCAAATGGTCGGGCTACAGAAGCCACCGAAGGATACGATGTATATACTGCACTACGCACAGGAAGTGGAGAGTACTGAGGCGCAGTATAGGGATCAGCCGGCCTGCTATACACCGATGACGTAACCGGAAGTCTGTACATTGATGACGTAGCTCGAGTATCATACATCGATGAAAGACCCGGAACACCATATACCGATGAAGTAACAGGAACATCATACGTAGAGGCAGTCCTATAGTAGGATGTATAGTAGCCGACGTCGGAGCATGCGCAGGAAAAGCAGCGGAAGTTCCGATGTGAGACGATGATACCGGAAGGTAAGATGATACCGGAAGGTATGATGTACGAGGTTGCATGTAAGCATCCGATATAATCGGAGCTACCGTAGGCCGGAAGTCGTAGCTGGACACAGGCATACGTGGAAGATGTACCGATTGAGTAAGCTGCGGGGGTGCTGACAACGGCTGTTGCAGAGGCGCCCTGGATAGTTTCGGCACATTCAGAAGAGAATGGCGAGACTCAGCAAAAAACGGAAACAGGTGTAATAATCACCGTAGACTGCACAGGAACTGGTGATATTACAGTCGATGAAGCAGCAGGCATCTCCGTAATTATTGTAGACGGAGATGGGCTGGACCAAGATGTTGACAAATTCTCCGGAAGTGACGGATCCTTGACTGGGGGTATAGTCACACTCTCCGGATTCACTATCCTGAACAGTGACGTCACAGATGATGGATCAAAGGTAGCCGTCAAGGTCAAGGGCGTCCCGTGCAATACTTTACCTGCAGGGTGCCCGCCATCTTTGTTCCCCACCTTGGTCCCTAAAACAGAATTAGTGCATGGAGGAGGAGAAATTCGGTAAATTACGAGGCGAAATTAACTCCGTATCTTGCAGGCCTCGAAAATTGGTTCATTGACGTAACCGAAAAATTGGTTACGGTAATTTTGTCTTACGTAACCTATTGTTCGGTTACGATGTTAATTTTTACGTAACCAATTGGTTTCGCAAAACGGTTACGTAATTACAACAGTGGGCCGTCAACCAGTACCGTACAACTCAACTCGGGAGTAATATAAGCATGTGCACAGCACGTGATCAGCGACTGAACAGACAAATGAGTTAACATACGGGAATGGGATTGTACACGTAAATCGCTTCCACCATTCATGATTGGCTATTGTGACTCTGGCTGTATAATTCATTCACCATTTCCTTCTGATTCCATTAAAATCCCGATCGAAAAGTCTGAGAAGTTGAACACGCCGCCTGCAAATTTAGAGATGGCGGAAGTGACAACGAGTGTTAACCGCAAGCTCCGCGCTCCGAGATAATTCCTCCGCGAGGAGCTCCGCATGCCACCTCTGCTGCTAGCTCCGTGCAGATCTTTCTACGGAGCAACAACCTCGGAGCGAGGAGGCTTGCGGGTAACACTTACATTCCAACTTGTTCAAGTTTGATAATGCTGTTTCCTGGCCACAATTGGTTTATTACGCCTGCCCTGAACCGAGGATAGACAAAACACTCTGTGCAAGTGGTAGTCTACAAATTCGATACAGACAGGGTCGAGTTTGCGACTTTGTTTCCCTCTTAAAACATGCTGAAAGACACACATCATGTGGTTAAAGTTTGCACAGTGGACAGACAGAGAAGGGGTTGGAATTTTTGTTACCAGAACACATGTTCAAGAAGCGCATTCACGTAACCGATTTTTCGTTCTGGCCATTTCGGATTTGCGTAACCGACACGCGAACGATCGTTTCGTTCGCGCCAAATTTCGAGGCCTGTCTTGGGTTACGGACATATCAACAGAGGCAGACTCGTCCGGCTCGTTCACAGTGGAGCGAGACGGAGAGGCGACCAAGCTCTCGGCCCTAACAAAGCCGGGTGGCGGCAGAATTTCTCCGGCATAAGAACCGACAAGATACTGTTCGAATATATTGTCGGGCCATAGCTCACATTCCGCACATTTAGCATACTGATCGCACCAAACACCTCTACACGGCGACAAGCTGAGTGCGGGTCCGTCGTGGGTTTAGACTGTCCACAAAGAACACAGAAGACGGACGCCATCTTTATTATGATTCCAACGTATACTCCCTGACGTTTGTAGAAGTCCAGGTAGGTATCCAGAATCACAGGAATTTGGTAATATTCCACTCTCTTCTCCAGGTAAATATCCCAGGGAATCTCCGAGGTAATCCAAGGTAATGAACTAGGAATTGCGTGGTACTCCAGATGTAGATCTTGAGACTTTTTTTACAGAGCACTAGAAACTACGTCTGACCGCTACGGTTGTAGAGGAAAGAAGGAAGTGACGTGGTCAGACAGAGAGGGTTCTGGGTACTCGCGCATGGGCATTGGGCATTACAGGGACTATTTCTTTTGGTTCTGTGGTAAGGTTTTACAATAGAGCAATCGCGTAGGAACACGATAGCAATAAGGTATGTGAAGGTAAGTTTTACAGCGCAAGAAATTGAACAATGTGGGCATTGGGTACATCATAGATTCTTTCGCTCTTGGGGGCAGGGTGACTGGGTCATAGTGAATTGAGCCTGTGAAATGGGGGGAGGTTGCTTTGATGCACTTTCCTTTGAACATGTTGAAATCAGCAAAAAAAATTCTAGCCAACCTCATTTCGCTCAACAACCTCAGAGACCCCATTTCTGACGATGGACATGATGGAAATGGCAATATTGATGAAAATTATATGCTATCCTTGAAATTCTGTATGGGGAGGTAAATCAATTTTGTTTAAACATTCTCAAAAATGGTAGCTGAATGTCGGCTCAAATTTATTTCAAATATTCAGTATGAGTGTCAAATATTCAGTATGAGTGTTTGGATAGGCAGTCTGGCTAATGAAAAGTGAGACCCTGTTCACATCACTTTCAGTCAGTGAATATGCATTTAAAGTGTAACTGTGGCACTCTTGTCATTTTCAAGAAAACGATGTGAATAACAAAATGTAGTAAAGATCTTCCCCAACATTTCACTCAAATTCTGACTCAAAGGATTCAAAGGGAGCTTTCTACAGTGGGAGAGAAATCTGCACTGCCTCTGTCGACATCAGAGATGACGTTAACAATGTCATACTCCGAGTGTCCTGCACCGTCTGCGGGACGTCGCAGCAATGCAGAGAATGGAACAAATTTGTAACAACGTTGCGTTGTGACGTGGTTTATGGTTCCGTAATAAAGTCACAAGTTTCAACATGATTGTGGCGCTGTGCATTAAAATAATATTAGTAATGTTGAAATTGTTCAAATTAAAGTCATAAAACAAGAAACGGTATAAATTCCCCACAGGGAGTTTTGAAAAGGTCCGACAGAAAAATAGACTTATTTAGCCTTAAAGTGTCATTAGCCTTATTTGGAGCACATGTGAGTCTTTGTTGATACCAACATTTATGTAAATAAGATACACTATGGAGAGTTGGAAATATGTGGTAACCTGTCAGTTGCCAGCAGGTTACCACTTCTAGAAAAAAAAACCCCAGCAATCTTAATCAGGTCTGCATTAACATATTGTCTAATAACATGCCAATAACCTGTCAGGTTGCCACCTCAAATTTCAGGGTAAATGTACGTACATAGGTTACCATACCCAATCCTTATTTCCAGCACTGGCCATGTTATATCGAATAACGTGTTCTCTGGGTGGAGTGGAATTTTGTGGCATATATCAGACTGTATGAATATTAATATCATAAGCTCGCTTAACTCCATAAAAGTTTTAATCAGGTTGGTTTTAATCAATATTACTATATAACTTATGTTGTTCAGTCAATGGTCCAAAAACGATACCTTCCAAAAACAATACACTTCGAGATAATCACGACATTTTCTTTTGAACTTATATAAGAATGGTCTTGTATGAAATAAGACAAGAGATTACAAGTTTCAGTGTTCTGAGTTTCGTCATGTTTTCATTAGTTTAATCGACGAAATAATGGACATACTTTTGGCATGAATTTTCATGTTACTGAGCAGAACATTCTCCTTTCTTCAATCAAACCTTCCAACTAAAGTTGTAATAACACCTATGATGTTTCCATAAACAATATTTCTCTTTGAAAAGCTCTACATAGAGAAAATGAGAAAATAGCACTGTCGTCATGATAAACCATCAAAACTAGTCACATCTTGCACTGTATCTGATCATTTGTATGTCCAGTCCAAAATCGATACATTTCCTGGATTTCAGCACATGTTATCATGTAACCAATGACTGAGATGGCGGGATTCTGGATACTCTCGTTATCTGTTAGTGACCTATTTTTGTTAAGTAAGCATTTGAGAAGTCCACGCCTCGTCACAGGCAGATGTTCCCCCCTCCGCACTGGGGGCAGGCTCCCATTAAGTTAACAATGAGAAATGCGGAAAAATCTCTGTAAATATAAAACTAAATTTTCTTGGCTTCTTTTTTTAAAAGTATTTGGTGACCATATTCATTTCATAATAAACATCTGAAAGTTCCAGATTTTTTCAGTGGACAGAAAAATATATTCACCAAATCGGACTTTCGGCAATGTTGAAGCATACAATCTTGCCCCCAGTCTGTCAGGGGAGGGGGGAGGGAAAATTAAACAGCCATTCGTCTGTTTTCGCTCAAGATGGACTCCCTCAATAGGCTATACTGTAGAAACGATGCCCTTTCAAGAAATCCTGGCGACACCCATGGATATCCGTAAAAAGTTAAAAAGAAAAAAAATTCTGTAACAAATCAACATGATTGAGCTCAGGGTTCTAAGTTAGAAATATGGAACAAAGGCTTCCCACACACAGCGGAAATTGAAAAGTGTATCGTTTTTGGTAGACCTAGTAGTTCTCTCCCCACGCTCCTTTAGTGGGGAGAGAACTACTAGGTCTACGTTTTTGGACCAGAGTGTCAGAGTGCCAGTGTGTTGTTGTTGTTGTTGTTGTTGTTAAAGCGTGTGTCAGTCCCCGTTCATTCAGTCACACAGTTTCTGTCTTTAAGTCTTGCATCGGAATCATTGTATGAATCCAATCCACTACCACTCATTGATCCATATTTCTATTCATCTGAAGGTGCGTGTTTGACGGTCAGCTCACTAATTTTTAAAATGAATAATTTGTTGACCCACCGCTCAGAAGCTCGAGTGTCGAAAACCCCGCCTCTGCAACATATCACGTGACAGTCAGTAATTTCCCGCTTGATTTGGTCGGGAACCCTGAAGGCATTTCATTGGGCTGGGCTCTGACAGATGAAAATTTTCTAGTGGGTTGGCCTACAGTAACACCGAATCCAGGGCATTTCCCCCAGTGGACATTTCCCCACCCTATATTTTTAGGTTATTTTGAACATAGTTTTCAAATTATTTGGAAAAAATACAAATTTTTTTAACATTTTTTTTTATTTTCTATAAAAATGATTTAAGGATTTCCACATATGTTTTACGATAATTGAGTCAGTCAAATAGTGATAATATAGTATACATATAAGCTTACACAGTATATATCAGTATTATACAGTCTTATAGCGCATTTTAAAACAATATAGCACATATTTTACAATAAGTTTTACGAGGAAGCACATTATATATTATATAGCACATTTTTAAACAATATAATGAATCACATAGTGATAACATATAATATTCATATACATAGTATATATTTTAACATTTTAAGAAAACATATCTCATAGTAGTAAAATAAAAGATGTATTCACTTTAGTTCAATTTTATTCTCATCAAATGGCTTCGTGACACCGACCTACGAACAGATAATGTTATGCTATATACCATGTATACATCTTTTATATTGTTTTAAAATGTGCTATAAGACTGTATAATACTGATATATACTGTATAATATCTTATCACTATGTGACTCATTTATCGTAACACGTATGTGGAAATCCTTATATATAGAAAAAAAAATTGTGTTATTGCCAAATTATTTAAAAACTATGTTCAAAATAACCTAAAAATATAGGGTGGGGGAAATGTCCACTGGGGGAAATGTCCACTGGGGGAAATGTCCATGGGGGAAATGTCCGCTGGGGGAAATGTCCGTAACACCATACCTTTAGTTGACGGGTACTTACCAGGCAGAGAGGACATTGAGACGGGCACGTTTGTTGTCCGGGGGAAATACAGCTGCGTAGGCAACTAAACTGAAATGTCACGAGAAACATGCATGAAATTCTTTTAAATATCTATCGGGCTTCAGTTTCTCCAAAGAAAATTATTAAAAATAGGGAGTATACGATATATAAATAGATCGAGATTTGGAGTACGCGCGGTACTTCCAGGTCTTTTTCCACACGACGACCGTCGGAACCAAAGCTCTATTGTTAGCTTTAGAAGGTACTGTGTCTATTATAGGAGGAAAATATGTCATATTCTCAGATTCACGGTCATGCGGCTTCCTTCAAGCGATCGAGAGTGGAACTTCAACTCACCCCACCATTTTGAACATTCTACAGTTATATGACCGTAGATTTCATCAACAGATTGATGTGTTTTATTGGTTGCCTAGCCACGTTGGCATCAAAGGAAATACTGAAGCTGGAGATAGAAATGCCATACGTCATAAATTCCAGCGTTACGGAATTACAAAGTGCCCATGTCTTCAGTTCTTCTGAACCCCTGGTAATGCTCGTCCGTGACCAAATTTGTAATGGAATATCCTAACCCTATTATTAAGAGCTGTAGGATGAGAGATAAAATTTTCATGAACGAGATAATCGGAATTTTGGAATTATGTTACGGAATTACTTTTGGTTGAAGTGGAATTCATGACGTATGCTCACTTTGTCAGTAGAGTTTTGTCAACGAGTTCTTCCTCGGTGAAGATAGGCAAGTGACTAAATTAGTTGAGCAATATGATGTAATGTGTTTAATTACAACCAGTTTCCATTGATCCGTTGATGACCAACTATCGTACACAAGGCTGAAGAAAAGACATCCCAATGGCTCGTAGAGCAAAAACTAAACTGCTTGAAACGACATTTCACAGCAAACTTGATCTCTGTTATTATATCCTTATACACACAAAGATATCAAGATTAACATTCACTGTGCAAATTTACCAATAAATGATCAATTGTGTAAAGTTCTACGATGTCGTCAGTCCATTCCCCTTGCAGTTGCAGTGTGCGTAGGTGTTTTACAGAACAATTTTATTTGGCACTGAAAAGGACCGTCCATAAGCGATAGGCACGAGTACCAGTACATGGTACGGTATTATGACCGAGTGATACAATGATTTATAACCTGACTTTTTTTTTATCTCAGTCATGTAAAAGACAACGGTTTGATGTCAGTTGTGTATGGTGGCCGATAAGGGACATCGCTGCATTGTTTCAGGTATGTGGTTTGGTAACACGAAGGCAGGATGCGAAGCGCGAAGTCCAAACACGAAGCCAGGATGCGAAGTGCGAAGGCAGGATGCGAAGCGCGAAGTCCAAACACGAAGGCAGGATGCGAAGCGCGAAGGCAGGATGCGAAGTGCGAAGTTCAAACACGAAGGCAGGATGCGAAGCGCGAAGGCAGGATGCGAAGCGCGAAGTCCAAACACGAAGGCAGGATGCGAAGCGCGAAGGCAGGATGCGAAGTGCGAAGTCCAAACACGAAGGCAGGATGCGAAGCGCGAAGGCAGGATGCGAAGCGCGAAGTCCAAACACGAAGGCAGGATGCGAAGCGCGAAGGCAGGATGCGAAGCGCGAAGTCCAAACACGAAGCCAGGATGCGAAGCGCGAAGGCAGGATGCGAAGTGCAAAGTTCAAACACGAAGGCAGGATGCGAAGCGCGAAGGCAAGATGCGAAGCGCGAAGTCCAAACACGAAGGCAGGATGCGAAGCGCGAAGGCAGGATGCGAAGCGCGAAGTTCAAACACGAAGGCAGGATGCGAAGCGCGAAGGCAGGATGCGAAGCGCGAAGTTCAAACACGAAGGCAGGATGCGAAGCGAAGTTCGAAGGCAGGATGCGAAGCGCGAAGGCAGGATGCGAAGCGCGAAGTCGTGTTTGACTTCGCGCTTCGCATCCTTCGCGCTTCGCATCCGCCTTCGCACTTCGCATCCTGCCTTCGTGTTTGGACTTCGCGCTTCGCATCCTGCCTTCGCGCTTCGCATCCTGCCTTCGTGTTACCAAACCACATACCTAGCGATGTCCCTTATCGGCCACCATAGTTGTGCTATACGCTGTATTCATGTAGTGCGTGTTTTAATACTATAGCGAAGGCAGGAAGCTGTTCGCGGAGTATAAGTAGTATATAAAGGTGATCTGACCCCTTATTGATCTACTTTCGACAGGGGGCGCTGCGGAGCATGCGGAGCTCACGTGACGATCACGTGATCAAGAGGTCAAGATCACGTGATCGAGAGGTCAAAGTCACTATAGTTCCGTCACGTGACCGGAAGTGACCTTTTGGGGGCATGTAGTCTTCCGCGGTGATGCGGTCGCTTCCGGTTCCGGCGGTGCTGCGGTCGCTTCCCGTTCCGGGAATAAGCCTCCGCGAAGAGAAAGTAATCCCAAGACTTCAAATACGCGGGGGGAGATTCTCCGGCAATCTTCTGGAATCTCCGGAAATATAATGTTCGGTCATCTTCGGCAATGTCCGAAAATATAATGTCCGGTCAACTCCGGCAATCTCCGGCCCTCTCCGTGAGAATATATAGCCTTTATCTACCCTTCCGAACCATCGATGGAATGCACAGGGTCCCCTAGTGGTCCGATTGGGCCGAGGGAGGTATTCAATGTGTAGCATACGCGAGGGAGCATCCGACGGCAGAAGTGAAACGTGGAACTGTCATTCTGCGCATGCGCAGTAGACAAAGATTATGGAAATAGACGTTTTGGGACCGAGGTGGGCCCCTAGTTGCCCGATTGGGTCGGGTGAGGTGTCAAAGTGAAGCGCTCCTCCAGGGCGATCAAGTCATGGGTGGGTGCCTGTAAAATTAGGATTTGTCCCGAAAATATAGAAAGCGGAACACGGTCTTCACCCCTAATCCATAAGGAATACGGGGAATGCATGTATGGGGTATAGGGGTGGTCATTTTTTTTCTTGTGGATTTTACTATGGGTTGTGGGATCTTGTTTTCTTCGTCTCGAGCTGTAGAACACGATGGGAGGGGTCTAGAAGCCAAGCGGTGAAATTTTGTGAAAAGTTCACGGAGGTCTGGATAGGCCCATACTGGCTCAGTGGACAATGTTGAACCTAATGGGAAACCCACACATGCCCATTGCGGTACACAGACTTTACACCTAAACAATGGAGAATCATGGCTATTTTGGGGCCAAAATGGTTCAAATGAACTCCCAGAGTGAGTGAGTGAGTGAGTGAGTGAGGCGTGCCCAACGCCCGTCTTAACGCATGGACGCACTAACGATGGTGACTGAGTGAGTGAGAGTGAGTGAGTGGTCATATAAGGTCGTTTAGGAGTATTTTTAGATATTCCATGGAAATGACACTAATTCATCGAAATGCGGTGACACCCATCAACGCTGTCGTTACGCCTTAACGCCCTAGCATAACGCCTTGCCGCCATGATATAGACCGGAGAGAGAAAAACAACAACAACAACAAGGATGACAGATGAGAGTTTATTCTCCCCAATGTTACATTATACTCACGCTGGCGGAGCTGCGTTGGGTATGTTTACAATTCAAGTACTCTTGTCCAACCAGAGGCCGCCATTTGGCGCTGTACCTGTTATATTCGTTTTTGCCCGTTAGATGCATTTCTCGGCTGCTCTTGTCCAATCAGAAGCCGTCCATCTTCCATCTTCGGCCATGTTCGCTCTGATCCGTTTGTTCTAATCCGCGTCGTCGGCCAGGCTTGGATATTGTTCGGGCAGCATATCCTCAAGCAGTTGTTTGCGCATTCTGATCGCATTTTCCAAGGCCTCGTTGGGTGGTAACCCCATATCCTCTTCCAAGTGACGCTTGGTCTTCATTATGGACCTGTGCGTGGGGTCGCCTTTCATTTCAAGCGGGAGCAGATGGCCATGGCTGTTTTCCTGATGCAGGGGCGCATTTCGGTGTACGCCTGTTGTACGTTATCCTGTCCGCCGTCTTAGATTTCCGCAACATAACTATGAATAGCTTCATGCACAACACGATCCCAGAAGGTAGGTTCTGCCTCACTTCGCTGGGACGTAGGCTGACTATCTGAGGTCAAGCTCTCCGTATCAGTAGATAGACTTTCGGCAATCTCTGTTTCGGTATCAGTCGGTGGACTCTCATCACTCTCTGTATCGGCTTCTTGTGCCTCGGAGTCTTCAATCCCATTGATATTTTTCTCGTGTCGCATCATATCGTAACGTCTGTTGAACGTGCGTTCGCACTCAGAACAAGTGTAAGCCATGTTGACGGTTGAACGTCGACTGTGCGTGTTTTGGGAATACACTTGCTTTTATAGACAGTAACGCCCGTCAACGCTTAGCTTAACGCTTCAACGCCCTGGTGAACTAGCTCAGAAGCTCTGATTTTTATGGAATTGCCACCAATACATCGAAATGCAGTGACGCCCGTCAACGCCCGACGCTACGCCTTAACGCCCGTGTCAACGCCTTAACGCCTTATCTTTACGCCTTAACGCCTTAACGCCCGTGTCAACGCCTTAACGCCTTATCTTTACGCCTTAACGCCCGTCTCAGCACCTTAACGAGCGATAAAGGGGATTTGGAGGAGGACGATTGTCCTTTGACCTCTGAGTGCAATTCCAGTCACGTGACCGGAAGTGACCTTTGAAAAGCTGATTTGGAGGACCATTGACCTTTGACCTCTGACCTTTGACCAAATGACCGGAAGCAGGCCCGTAGCCAAGGGGGGTTTTCTGGGTTCGGGCGAATCTCCTTTTGGAAATATTATATATTTTTCTCGTGTAAATGCCCTTTTCAAACGGAAGCGAACCCCCTATTGCCCCTTTTCCCATACAGCGAATCCCCTGATGTGCTCTTTTGGAGTGAAGGCGTACCATCCCTCAGTAAATCCTGGCTACCACCCTGGGAAGTGACCTTTGACCCCTGCGCTGCTTGGAAGTGACGTCATCGTACGCATGCGCGCGCACACACACACGCCTGATGCACCCGCACCCTGGTGTACCCCATGCCCTACGGGCTATAGGGTAAAGGGTGCGCCAAAATTGGTTTCCATATTTGACCGGCAACAATTAACTTTCCACAATTACAACATGGTCTTGATTGAGACTTCAAGTTTTCGGAATTTTGGGCAGGTGACCTTGGCCTATGACCTCAAGTTCGGTACCCAAAAGGCTTGACCTTGTTTTCTCCTATCCTGTCAGATGAACCTAGTCACTCTGACCAAACATTTCATGGTACAGACGTGATCGATCCTACTTTACATCATTGCCGGCTGGTCTTCAATCTCGTTCAAAGAAGATGATCTGTTCTCCCGAGACTTTGAACAATTCTTCAGATGTTGAGACCACATTGCTGTGAAGTCACTGAGATATCTAAGAAAAAAACAGACTATGATTTTGGTTTTATAGTAGGATGAGATTTTCTTATGTGTTTATAAAGTGCCCGAGTCTAGTAAACATGAAAGAGTCATTTGTGACTTTTGAGGCGGAGTTTGCCGTCCCATTGGCTTACCCATTCTCAGTAAACTCAGATATAACATCACAGAATATTATATCTGACTGCAGCGCTATATAAATTTCGTGCGAATTTCAAACTACATTTGTTAGCCAATCAGGTGGTTAGCTTGGCGAAACAATTTCAAAATCAAGCCCACAGCAATTACACATGGTAGCACGTGGACCAATTTAGTAAACATTATCAGGAAACAGTATCCAGATAATGCATCATTTCCAGACAGTGTGCGTGAACATCAGACGATTTACTCCCGCCGAAAAAGTCTGGCTTTGTTAGGCGGTAGAAAATATCAAAAGATTGTGCCGTCCGAAGGGTGTTTATATCCGAGAACTAAACGTCAATCATTGTCGTAGTGATAAAGTGGGACTTGTCGTGATTAGCTTATTATGGGATCTCGTAGCATATCGGCGAAAATTTCTCACGAATGTTTCATAGCGTTACGCCTAGATGGTATTCCCCCGATTTGCCATCTTGGTTTACCTAGATTGCTTCTTACCTTCCTTGCTTCTGCGTCTTTAACAGTCTGCATCTTCCTCTGTATACTTCCAGACTTCTGACCTCCCTCCCTTCCAACCGATCTCTTCATAACAAAAGCCTAGGATATTGAAATTTTCTCCACAGTTACAGTTAGCTCCCCTCTCTGCGCAATATCACCTCGTCTCCATCTGTTCCACACGATTGTCACAAAGTACAGCAGGGTCATGCCAAACCTGACATCTATGACAGAATATGACTTTGCAAAGACGACTCGGATGCCCAAAAGAATGGCACAGGAAACATTCCATCGCATGACCGGGACCACAATTCACACTTTGCAATTGTCGATTATCGCCTGAAACGGCAATTTCAGACTGATCTGTATCTGCCAAGAGAAACACTTTTCGTACATCTCACTTAAACTCTCACCCAATCGATCCTCAACACTTTACCACCCATATTAGACCTAGAGATCACATCAATGCAAGGTTACAGTACTACTATGGATGGGATACTTATGTTGATATTATCATTATCTATCGTCTCTGTTAGTCCGTGTGTGGAAAACAATTTGCGCATCACTTTTGCCAGTATTGCATGCTGTAGTAGAGTGTACCGCATATGTCCACATTCTGTAGGAATGTACTATGACAAGAACCTCTTGGCCACGACAGGTAAGTCAAGGTGTAAGCGTAACCATGGTTTATCTGTAAACACCCATGGATGTACAGGAGGCTGTTTTTGGTTCTCTTGACAAGTGACACTATCGTTAACATGGTGTCATAAACCAGGTTCAAAAACCAGGCCACCATATGTACGATCTAGCCAGGAATTTCATTTTGACCATTCCTGGATGTACTTCATTTTGGTACTTGAAATAACTACTCGCTGACCTCAGTGAGCAATACCGTCTGTGTTTTTGGATATAAGGGGTGAACTCCTCGTCCTTTCTCACAGACACGAAACAATCCTATAGAATGTAAGTGCGAACACGGAAGAAGACAGGCTCCTTATTCGTCCTAACACTAATCTCTCCAGCTTCATCTACATGACATAATGGTAGACGGGAAAGTGCATCTACATTTGCATGATCTTCGTCACCGTGCCAACGGATAACTCTCGCTGGAGCCATATGGTTGGCCGCATTTTTACCAAACATTAATACTGGAGGTTTGCGGTCTGTCAAAAATCTGAATGGGCTGCCGAAGGGGTATTTATGAAACTGTTTCAGTCCGAAATCAATCGACAATCCTTCCTTTTCATGCTGTGCATAATTGCATTCACTTAAAGTCAAGATTCTGCATACAAAGGCAATTGGCCTTTGGGTTCCACATGGCATATCTTACCGCTGATCACTGCACCCAGTCCATAAGTGCTGGTATCAGTCCAGTAAAATTGGGTTGTTCATATCGTAATACCAGAGCAATCATCACTTTGATTTCTGAAAAGAACTTTTCTGTTCTGGTCTTCAATTGAACTTAATGTCCGAGCAATCATCAATTTGATTTCTGAAATGAACACTTCTGTTCTGGTCTCCATTTGAACTTGGAATCTGGCATAGTCTGGTAATTTTATAGGTTCGGTGAAACCTTTAATTTCTCATCATCTGGGCCGGTAAATTCTTGAATCAAGCAGAGCTAGGGCTCTATCAATTATTACACCAGATACGACACTGGATTGGAAAAATGGAATATTTATCTCCTGTAAAGTAAATTCATCCAACAAGAGCCGTATTAATTATTACACCAAGTACCATATTTGAACAAACAAGCACAATTGACTAATTTCTCATTGAGTAAATTCAGCTAACAACGTCTCTATCAATTATCAGCAGGTACATTATTGGATTACATCCACCTTTAATCAGATATTTGTTGCACCTTTAATCAGATATTTTTTGATACCATCAGTATAGAAAGTGCATGTGTTGTTGTTGATACCATCAGTAGTATGGAAAGTGCACGTTGCACAGTACTGCCACTGTGACATCGGCTTTTAAACTATTATCAGATTAATTCACGCACTGAAATATTTAGAATATTCCTTTTGCAAGTGAGACACTTGGTCTGTTGGTTACATATTATCAGTTTGTCAAAGCACTGAGATATCTGCCCCTGGTTATCATATCAGATCATGGGTTACCCCGCCTTCTGCCCCACAAATGGCTCCTGCTGTTTAAGTACCTACTTTCGGCGCAAGCCACGATTCTTTCGAAGAATGGACGGAAATTCTAGAAGCGTGACTTGAGTCCAATAATGTAATGGAAGGATCGAAAAAAACTTGCCATTTTCTCACCAGCTTGGGTGGCGAGGGATATGCCCTTTGCTGTATTTTACAGCCAGAGAAGCCAACTGGCAAGTCTTTCACAGAGTCTGTTGATGTTTTACAACAATACTGTCTAGCAAAGCCAGGTAAAATTGTTCTGATATATCGGTTCTATACACGATCTCAGAAATCCGGTGAGACTATACCAAAACTTGTTGCCGAGCTCAACGGTTAAGTGACGGTTGCAATTTCGCGGATTTAAATCAAACGATTGGAGATAGACTCGTAGTGAGTTGCAACGAAGTTGCAATTCAGCGCATGCTGATATGCGACATTTGATAGAGTGCTTAAAGTTGCATCAACCATGAAAATGGCAAACAAAAATGTTGAAAATATAAAACAAATTACTCAAACTTAATCCAACAAGGATAAGGTTAACATTTTCAGACTTCGGCAAAGTCTAAGACAAACACAAATACGAGTGAAGCCCCTCAAGTGCAGGCTAAATCGGCACCGAAATAAGGCCGCAAATGTTGGCGCTGTGGTGCAAAGCATTTCTCGCACTCCTGTGGATTCAGGAGTGAATATTGTTACAATCGTAGTCGGATCTGTCACACTAAGAGCCAATGTGAGAAGGTAAAGCAGGTCCAGACGTCTAAAAGAGATCTCAGGGGACAGAGAACTCATGATATATATGACGGTAACGTCATCAAAATCTGATGACGATGATGTCGAGTTATTGCGCTTGGAAAGCCCAGCGTTAAATAAGCTTGAGAAATCTCAGTCATATGAGGTCATTCTGTAAATCACTGGTAAGAGCGTTACTAAGGAGCTGGACGCAGGTAGCCCTGGTGTATAGTCTCCCCAGCAACTTACTAGAGTCTTGGCATGACTACTCAGAACCTTGCAGAAGTTCATTAAAACCCTACACAGGATCTAAGGTACAAATTTTAAATGAATTATCTGTTCAGCACCCTTCTGCAACAAACTCTCACCAACTGCCACTCCTCGTGTAAACGGGGGAGTAAGCTTGATTTGATTGGGCGAGTGGATTGAAGCCATCCCCGTCCCTATTGCAGATGTTATCGCAAACAGAGTCCCCTGAGAAATTTTCAGATTATTGCTGCCCGATTGTACCTGTTAGGAATTACAACGCATATAAGGGAAGTGGGAAGAGGTGCCGACATGCTGACAGAGCCACATGACTTCACAGTATAGTCTTCTGGTTAACCTATTCTAAAGTGCATACCAAGAATCTAACGATTCGTGATATGTGTTGTATCTCAGGTACGCTTTTATTGTACCTGTTCATGTGGCAACTTGGATGACATGACCACACGGCCCCTAGCACCGGCATAAGCGGTTTTAGATACAAATGTAGAGAGCTACGATGGAAATGCTCTGACAACTCGAATATTGGTAATTGTTGAGCTGTGTCGCTGTGACAACTCGTACACTGGGGATTGGCGAGCTGTATCGTCGTCAGATGAAAATGACGACATTGAACACAAGCCAAATGGTAGCATCAGTATCCGTGTTGATCACAAAAAGTTGATCACAAAAAAGTCCTTGAGTTTGCAGGGTGGACAGAAGTTCACCAGGTTCAATATTTCTACTGCATATCACCAAAGTGAAATATTAGAAATCACCCGGAAGTACACCACGATGGCTTATTCCAATATAACAGACTTTCATTTGGGATACCCTCTGACCCAACTCCATTCCACCACACAATGGAGTCGTTACTGGGTGACATACCTAGAAGTAGGCCTTACCTTGATGATATCATCCTAAGGGGACGTAATGATGAAAATCATCTAGCCAATGTCAAAGCACTCTTAAAACGACTTGATGAGTGGGACAAGAGGCTTAGAGCGGATATGTGCGAGTTTCTGAAAGATTCGTTGAGTGGGACACCAGTTGGACAAAGCCGACAAAATCAAACAGAGCTTCAAGTCTATTTAGATTCATTGACAAAATTACTCAAAGCTCAGTACACGGCGATATTATAGAAGACTGGCGGTGGAAAATCCAGAAATTCCAAACGAATGCTATATCTCACGTTAAAATGAGGCACAGTACAGGAAAGTGAAGCACTCGTTGGGGACCACCCGACTGGACTGGTGTGTCATGAAGTAAGACTATGGCGTGCATGCGCATACAGAGAATAGTGGGAAAAGGGCATTGAAATGGAGGTTTAGGGGTCAAGGTGGGCCAATATTGGTCCGAATGGGTTGTATGGAGTATCAATTTGAAGCACTCGTGAAGTAGCGTCCGACTGGATGGGTGTGAAGTGAAAGTAGGAATATGGTGCGCATGCGCAGGTAGGGAATTGTGGGAAAATGGCACTGGAATGGAGGTTTTGGGGTCGAGGTTGCCAATAGTGGGCGTACGGGGTCGTGTGGGGTATCAGCGTGAAGCGCTCCTCTCGGTCGATCACGTGATGAGCGGGTGCATGTAAAACGTTCCCCGAAAAAGATCCGCAAACACAGACTTTAGCCCTAAACAAGCAGCCAGAGGATGCTAGGACCCCCGCCGAAATATCAGCGATAGTTTTGAGAGCATTATTGGTTTCAGGGGATATACCTGAGGGAGTCAACTGCTACTTCATATAGGCGTAGGAAGCAGAAGGGTCTTTCCGCCTTCCCAGCTTTTGAGATCGACTGAATGGCTGACTGAACGTTGATTGCTGCTGTAATATAATTTCCACACATAGTATATCACTATTTCAAGCTCCAGCTACAATATTTATGCTGTTTATTCAGTGATCATTTATCTGTTAACAAATGTTTCTCAAGTCGCGTTTATAAATATAAAAGTACCCAATGAGTATCTGGAATAAACCTCTGAAAATGCTCCAGATCAGATTGTTTTCGGGGGTTTGGCGCGTATTACTATCATGGTATTCGTGGACATTCCGACCAAGCCCCCCTCTCCCATACACCCCCGCCCAGGTTAAGTCATCTTCCTACGCCTGATAACTTACATGTTAACCCCATAGTCGCCTAATTCATATTTTGCCATCAGGTGGCGCCACCTGCAGGCGCAAGTGGGAGAGATTATCTGCAAACCAAATTTGACAAGAATCTGAAGACGTCCTCAATCTATTGCCCAGAAACGAAAATCAGACTTTGCCACAAGGTGCCGCCACCTGTAATTGCAAGTGAGCGAAACGCAATCCCAAACTACATCTCCTGGCATGGTACATGCATGCTGAACTTGAAAAGGATCCGAGGGGTAGTTATTGAGCAACATCTCATAGCAAGATATATGCATACGAAAAAATTGGGTGAAATCCAATGAGGGGTTCTCAAGTTATTGCCCGTAAACCAAATTTAGAAGTTGCCACCAGGTGGCACCATCTTCACGCAATAGTGGGCGAAACTCAAAGGTGGCACCACCAGTACGCGCAATTCCAAGCGATATCTCATATGGCATGGTATATGCATACACAATTTGAGAATAATCCGATGAGCGTTTCTCAAGTTATTGCCCTTAAACAAATTTCGGATTTTCCCACCAGGTGGCGCCACAAGTGCAAATGAGCGAAACAATTCCAAGCAAGATCTCCTGGAATGGTACATGCATGCCAAATTTGAGAGGAATCCGATGAGCAATTCTCAGGTTATGGCCCAAAAACAAATTTCGGATTTTTTTACCAGGTGGAGCCACCTGTACGCAGAAGTGGGTGTAACGCAATCCCAAGCAACATCTCATATCAAGGTATTTTTATACCGAAGTTGGGAAGAAAGCGATGAGCAGTTTTCAAGTTATTGACCGGAAACCAAATTTGGAAGTTGTCACCAGGTGGCGCCATCTGTACGCGTAAGTGGGCGAAAGTCCATATCCTATATGGCATGGTATATGCATACCAAATTTGAGAAGAATCTGATAGCGTTTTTCAAGTCATTGCACGGAAAGATAAGGTATTTCAGAGAGACAAAGCGTTTCAAAGTTATAGCTTGCAGCACGGAAGAATGGAATGGACCATAGTGGCGCCACCTTCAGGCAGATATTGCTGACATATTGGGACAAATATGGAAAATCCCTATCAACCAGGTCTAGAGGTGATAATATCGGTCTCAAGCGGATCGTAGCCTGTCGCGAGGTGAAAGATAGTGGGTCCATGTTTTCTCCGAAATAAAGAGCGGACAACGGAATTTACACCTGGTTAAAGGCAGAAATGGGAATGTTGTTTAGATTATGTAGTCTCTAAATTTTGGGGAAAAAGTCAAATCTGAGTTCACCCAATGAGTCGCCTGGACCCATGTTACCTGGTAGGGTTAGCTCAGCATATGTGAAGAGGAGGAGGAGCAGGAAGAGGAGGGGGGGTGTGGTTGAGTGAGTGAGTGGTCATATAAAGTTGTTTGTAAACCATTAACCGAAGGCTGTATCCATCCCTTACGTTTTAACGCCATGATGTAGGCAGATGAGAGAACAACAACAAGGATGACAATCCAATCATTTTATTATCCCTTCCAGCACAACATACCCACGCTGGGGGAGTGGCTATGGGTATGTTTACAGTCCCAGTATGCTCTTGTCCAATCAAAAAAGCTGTCCTTTGAGAAATTACAAGCGTCTGGTCCGTCATTCATAATTCAGCCGTCGTCCATTAGAGAATATCCGCGTCCATAATCCAGTTCAATCTTCGGCCATGGTCGCTTTTGGCCCAATCGTCGTCGGGCAGGCCAGGATACTGTACCGTACATGACCTGGAACAGCCGCTTGTACATTTTGATCGAATTTTGCAGGGCCTCGGTGGGTGGTAGCCCCATATCCTCTTTCAAGTGACGCTTGGTCTTCATGATGGACCTGTGCGTGGGGTCGCCTTTCATTTCAAGCGGCAGCAGGGTATTCCGTTCATAGATCGCCATGGCTGTTTTCCTGATGCTAGGGTGCATTTGGATGTACGCCTGTTGTAAGTTATCCTGTCCAGCGTCTTCGATCGTCTCGGCGCGAGTATCAATAGGTGCTGTCACAATACGACCCCAGGAGGTAGGTTCTTCCTCACTTTCCTGGGACATAGCCTGACTATCTGAGATAAAGCTCTGCGTATCAGTAAATATAATCTCGGCAGTCTCTGTATCGGTATTAGTCGATGGGCTCAGCGGCCTCAGTATCAGCATCTGCGTCAGTGGGCTCATCGGCTTCTAGCCAATCGGTGTCTGGATGGACAGTCCTCTGGGGTCGCATCATATTGTAGTGTCTGGAGGATGTGTGTTCATACTGTGAGCTATGCTAACGGTTAAACGTCGAAGGCAACGCCCAGCTTAACGCTTCAACGCCCTGGTGAAATAGTTCCGAAGCTCTGATGGTCCCATGGAATTGACACTAATTCATCAAAATGCAGTGACGCCCGTCAACGCCCATCGTTACGCCTTAACGCTCGTCTCAACGCCTTAACGCCCTATCGTAACGTTTAACGCAATCATCCATGGACGGACATCATGATGTTGGTGGTTGGAGAAGATAATTTCCCGTCTCCAGCTGCGTCTTTTCAAAGGTTTTAAATGCCGGATGCAGGGTCAGCAAATTCTGGGCAAGGGTAGTTGTGTTGGCATCCTCTTTGTGTACTATCTGTTTCTCATGCAGCAGAAAACATACCCGAGTCACCGATTGGATGTCATCTATGGGCGTGGTAAGATCAAAAAGCATGTGTTGGTGCTGAGCGTCCTCGGTGATCCCACCTTGAGCTGCATCAAGAATAGCATCGACTTGAACGTTGGCTTGACGTAACGCTTCGGCTAGAATATCCTCGTTATTGGGTTTACATGAGGCACATGCAGAATAAAAGTTATCTCCTCTTAGGGAGCTCAGTCGGCTTACTCTGTGCATGTGCCCACATGAATACTTCCTCTTTTCTACTGCAGCCTGTAGGTGTGTCTGTGCAAGGCCGTAGAGTGAGGGGAGGATGGGCTGGGCAATTAAAGCAATAGCAAGTTTGATTTGATAATCAATACTAACATTGTTTATAAATGTTTAATATTTATTGCTCAAATCTTCATCTGCTATTGCTATGCCACACTACCAACAGATGGAGGTAGGGACCTCGGCCTTGTTGTAGTTCCTGAATTCCTGCAGAGTAACCGCTGAGATGATCGTGAATGCGGCACACAATTTTACCCGGTGAGGGAACCCGGGTCGTAGACGCTGTGGATACTCATGGGGTAAGCTAGTAAAACGGGAAAAAGGGTCATGTACATACCAGGCGACTTTCGAATACTAGGTGACCATCTTATACCGCAGTAATCGCCGTCTCACACCAACTCTCTGTAGTCCCTTGCCACTGACACGAATGTACCTAAATAATACTCACCGATGTGTCAGGTCTTGTTAGCTGTCTTGTAAGTTGGCTGCTGGCTGACTTGCTGCGGCGATCATGTAAGTTGGATGGCTGATTGACTTGCTGCGACGATCGGTGCTACCCCCTCCCCCCACCTTGTTTGGAAAAACTAATGGACCACATGCTGGGCAGCCACCAGCGGCCCTAGCGTGGTCACTTTTTCTGATTGTACTGCCATGTCTCTTAGATAGTAGTCGGTAAAAGTCGAATTGGCACTCCAAGCACAGGATTGGACAATGTCATCCAAGGATAAATTCTTCCATAAAGGCCACGATGTAGCGATGGCACGAATCTCATGGGAAGAGGCAGAGGCCAGGAGTGGGGGAGCGTCAAGGGCGAGTTGATATGTCCACTTAATGGTCTTCTTCAACCAAGAAGCCATCGTATTCTTGGTGATGTCACGAACTGCAGCTGGCTGAAGAGAGAGAAATAGCAGTCGACGAGACCCCCGAACTGGATCGGTACGAGTGAGGTAGTGACGTATTGCTCGTACTGGACACAACAAGATGTCGTCATCAAGGCCACGAACGAAGTCTGTTAATGCAGGGATATAATACAGACCTTGAGCACAAGGACCTTGGCGCACAGCCTCATTTTTGGCGATAAACTCTGGAATGGGACGGAAAGAGATGCGAGACCAATCTGCCGTCCAGGTCATCGACTTCCTCTCCAGGGCGTGAAGCTCGGATATTCTAGAAGCCAAAGCGAAGGCCGACAGGAAAGCAGTCTTGTAGGAAACAGCTTTAATAGAGGCTGACTGTAGGGGTTCGAAAGGTGGACGAAGAAGAGCGCTAAGAACCACACCAATATCCCACTTCGGTAACAGTTGTCGGATACGGCGAGATTGTAAGGCGAAGGCACGTAGGAGAACAGAGATGTTGTCATTCAGGCTAATGTCGATGCCCGTCGAAAGACGTAAAACCCTGGCTAAAGCTGACCGGTACCCCTCAATGGTGCTGATTTGGAACTTCCTATCTCGGTGTAGGTGAAGGAGAAAGTCCGCTACTATGGGAAGAGAGGCAGTGTCGGGATCGATGCCTCGCTCTCGGCACCAGGAGACGAAGTAAGTCCACTTAGATTGATAGAGCTGTGATGTGGATGATCGATTGGCTGAAACCATCGTCTCTGCTACTTCTGCTGAAAACCCTTGGTCTGGTCTGCAGACGTGTAAGTTTAGCCACTGCAGGTTGTGGTGGATTAACCCGTGAGGTTGACGCAACAGGCTGGGCCAAGCTGGTATGCGGGGTGGTGGGGAGGTGAGAAGAGAAACCAGAGCCGGAAACCACGGTCGACGAGGCCACCACGGGACAACGAGCAGGATGACGCAGTCGTGCTGAGCAATCTTTTGTAGAACTTCCTGAAGCAGGGCAATGGGAGGGTAGACATATGCAAGGAAGTTGTTCCAGCTGATCGATAGAGCATCGATGGCGAAGGCTCGAGGGTCCAGAATCGGGCTGACGAATAGGGACAGCTGTGCATTGTTCCTCGTCGCAAACAGGTCGATCGAGGGGGACTCCCAGATGCTGATGATGCGTTGGAAGACCTCCAGATGAAGCTGCCATTCGGTTTGAAGTACGGTGTCGGGACGAGAAAGGCGATCCGCTAAGACATTGAGCCGATCCGGAACATGGCGAGCGGTGAGATGGCAGTGATGTAGTAGAGCCCAGTCGAAGAGGGTCCAAACCAGACGAAATGTTGCGTAAGATCGGGTGGTACCCATCTTGTTGATGTGAGCAATGACAGTAGAGTTGTCCGTTGCGATGAGAAGGGACGAATTCACGAGAAGAGAACTCCAATGCTGAACTGCTAGGATGACTGCCTTCATCTCCAGAAGGTTGATATGAAGTCTGGCATTCGATATCGATCATCTGCCGGACACCTCTAGGTCGTCTAGATGGGCCCCCCAGCCTGATTCGGAAGCATCGGTGTAGAGATGGTAATCTGGAGTCGGTGATAGGAAAGGAGCATTGTGACGGGACTACCATCAAATCAGATGTGAATGTAGAGACGTCAACACCGGCACTAGAGGATTGAGGGATGACATCTGAAGGTATAGAAGAAGATGGTACTGCAGCGGCCGAACTTGGAGACGCCCGTAATGAGTGAGGTCCTGCGTGGATATGAGTAGCCCTAGAAGACTTTGCCAAAGATGAAGGGGCTGAGAAGGTGATGACAAAAACTTTAGTACCAACGTCTGAAATTTGGTCCAACGGTCTTCCGGGGGTCGTACCAGTTGATGGAGCGTGTAGAAGACTGCCCCAATGTAACGACAAAGTTGTGCTGGTACCAACTCTGACTTTTGAGGGTGAGGAATGAACCCGAGATGTTGAAGGATGGGCAAAGTGAACCGAATCTGAGCGTTGAGATAAGACTTGTCCGCCGCCCAAATGAGGATGTCGTCTATGTATACCTCGATGTGAATGCCCCGTAGATGGAGAAACACCATGACTGGAGAAGTGATGCTGGTGAAAAGCCATGGGGCGATGTTGACTCCGAACGGAAGGACTTGCCACTCGAATCGTCAACCAGCAATGGTAAAGCGTAGGAAACGACGATGGCGAGGATGAATGGGTATATGATGATATGCGTCTTGCAAATCGATGGAGGCCAATCAATCCCGGTGATGTATGAGGGCCCGGATCGATGAAACTGACGTCATCTTGAAATGAGGAGGTGGTGACAGGTGAAGTTTGTTGAGCCGTCTGAGGTCAATGATCATATGCATTTGGTCGGAATCCTTCTTCGGAACTAGGAAGACATGGCTGTAGAAACCGACGCTGTTCTCGGCATGAGGCAACTCTCTGATCGCACCCTTGGAGATGAGCGTGGCGACAGATGAAAGAAGCGTCTGAACGTGTCCTAAGGGAACTGGCAGAAGTGAAGGACGAGGTCGGGAGATGAGTCTGGGCTGGGACTGGAAGTCGAAGAGGAATCCATGTTTTAATGTCTCGAGAACCCAGACGTCTGTAATGAGCTGCCAATTCTCCCAGAAGTGCTACAAACGGCCGCCGACGACATGATGACTGAAAGGACTGAAGGCGGGCAGATGAATGTCTATGATATGAGGATGAGAAAAGGAATGCAGATAGTCACTTGTTGGAAGCACCTCTCCCTCTGAAAGACCTCCCACGCGTGGCGCGTCGACCACGGGAACGTGAAGTCTTGTCGAAGGGATGAAAATTACCGGGGGGTAATGCTTTGCGCGGAGCCTGAAGAAGAGAAACATAAGAATAGGAGCCTGCCTCGATGACATGACGGTTAGGCTTGTTGAGTGTGTCAAGAAAACCCCGGTGTAGGTGAGGTGACCAGGAGACAGAAGAGCCGATCCATCAGACTGACGGAAGGCAGGATCGAATGCGAGTCGAGTTGTGGCGAACAGGAACCAGTCGGTGCACGACGTAATACGCTGAATGGCAAGCAACATCTCCAGAAGATTATCAACTACTTTGGTGGAAAAGCTAAGGGAAGACGATTTAGAAGCCTTCAATCCTTGATCCAAATCACGGACGCGTATAGGTTTGTCTAGAAGAATGCCATCGTGGAGTTGGTAAAACGAAAAGGTAGGTTTCTTAAACTTGTTGTCTTCCTCAAGTTGACGGTCGTAGACGATACAATTGGACGCCCAAGCCGGAGACGGCGGACAGGAAGTAAAAGTTGTCGCCGAAGGTGCGGACGAAATGGCAGAAGAAGCCGCTGTCACACACTTAAGTCTAGAACGAGAAGCAGAAGAGACAGCAGTAGTAGTAGGCCCGGGCATCTCAGGAACGAGAGCCAACAGAGCCGTCATTTTATCCTCAAATGATAACGAAGACGCGTCTACAGATTTGACAGTGGAAGACGAAAATCCCGGCTAGAGGTAGAAGATGCCAAAGACGAGCGACGATCAGGTGAAATCTCGTCGAGGCCTCGATGAGAAACAGACATCAGACGATCAAGAGGATGACATCGAGATGGCGATCGAGAACGACGATCTTGACCTCAGGATGGAGGTGTAAAAGAACGACGTAGTGAAAATCGAGAACGGGAACGGCGTTGTGGTGTACGAGAACGACGTAAAGGTGTATGGGAATGATGTAACGGCGTACGGGAACGGCGTTATGGTGAACGGGAACGGCGTAAAGGTGTATGGGAACGACGTAACGGCGTATGGGAACGACGTTGTGGTGAGCGGGAACGGCATTATGGTGTATAGGGACGACGTAATGGCGTACGAGAACGGCGTTGCGGAGAGCGGGAACGGCGTAGTGGCGTACGAGAACGTCGAAGAGGTGAACGGGAATGACATTGTGGCGTACGAGAACGGCGTTGTAAGAAATCAACTGAGGTAGAAACCGTAGTCGAAGCCCGAAGTGTCGCAGTGGAATCTGAACGAGGGAACGACGAAGACATGGACTTAAAAGGCAGAGGTGCAGCCGTAGTCTGCAGAGCTGTTTTGGACGAAACAGTCCTAGAAGAAAGCCGAGACTTAAATCGCAGAGGCGAAGTCGAAACCCGTTGAAGCTTTTTCTTTTTCATAGTATTAGACTGTGAAAGGCCATCAGACAATAGATTGGGTGAAGCCGGAACCCGCGAAGAAGAAGTATTTTGTTCGGTCGCGATAACAAAAGGTCGATCAGTGCAAGCAGAACGCCACTTGGAGACCTTTGTTGTCCGACACACCGAGACGGACTTGAATTTAGTCTCCGAGCCGTCAGACGAGTTCTCAAGACGAGAAGATCTGTCTGGGTAGTTGTCGATTTCCACCTGCTTGACTGTACCACTGGGGGGGAAATCTAAAAGACGATGAAAGTGACATGCTAGGACTGAGAAGTTGGGACACTTCCAAATGCGAGTCACCGATGAGAGCTATTTCTGATTGATGTGTCTCGTCAGTAGATAAGTTGAGATCCTCCGAAAACTGTAAAAGGAACGCATGTCTAGCCTGGGCATAATTTCGCCAGGTAGCGTCGTCCCAGTTCAAACATTCCAGACAGGTGGCCTGCCGATAACAAAGATGTCCTTTGCACGAGAAGCAGGTCGAATGGGAATCCAAAACAGACCAAGAATGCCAACGTTTAGAATTTTCAGGGACTGTACAATCAGACATTGTGAAAAATTAAATCTGCTAGTAGTTAGCTTCCAAAAATAACCCTAGGTTACGTCTAAAACTAGATCTAAACAGGAATTTCTATCCAACATGTCTACACGCGGCAGATGTAGGAAGAAAAGAGGAAGTATTCATGTGGGCACATGCGCAGAGTAAGCCGACTGAGCTCCCTAAGGGGAGATAACTTTTATTCTGCAAATGGATCTCCTGGAGGAGGACATAGGCATAGCAATAGCAGGTGAAGATTTGAGCAATAAATAGGTGTTTCTTTTGTGTGTTTGTTATGACATACGCCGCTGTCCAGTTCATCCCTGGTGTTTTCAACATTAACGCTGTGCTTTCGATTTCCATATGGACTGGGTCCTTGTCCAGCAATTTCCATATGGGCCACGAGGTCGACATACTGCTGACGTAAAGCCCGTCGTAGTCTGGGTGTCAGTGTGTTATGGGCTAAAATCGCGGCTTCCGCTTTCAAATACCCTTTGTGGTGATATTTGTTTTCTGTGGCCTCCAACGTCTCACTCACCTTGGCGTCCATATGCTTTCTTTGAACAAATCCCTCTATACCCTTGTGTTCACGTTGTGTTCATTCTCTTGAACAGATTCGGGTTGGACCTTCACGGTTGGGTGATATTCCGAGGCTGGTGTTATGAGGGGGGCCCACTTTATGGGGTGGGTGTGGACTCGTATGGTGTGGACTCGGTGGATGACATGAAGGCAGCAGATACTGACGCTGTGGTGACCCCTCGCCGGGTAACAGGTGGGTCGCCAACCGGCGATCTTTGTGGGTATGAGCTTTTAAGTATACGAACAGCCAACCTTGTAGTTTCGTAGTTGAGCTGCCACTGGCTGTAGTACCAGACTATACGGGTATGGCCGAGGGACCCTTCCTCTAAGAATTCGAGCACCCAGGACGTCTTACCACATCCCATCGGGCTGCTGACCGTCATGGTATAGGGATGCCCTACTCCACCTGGTGGACCCATATTGTCAAGACGGGAGAAGGCTCTCTGACAGAACGTACATGTTTTAGGGCTAAAATCTGATTTTCCGGATCTTTTCCAGGAAAAGTTTTACATGCACCTACCCATCACATGATCGGCCAGGTGGAACACTTCTCATGGATACTCCACACGACCCATACGCCCACATTTGGCCCACCTCGACCCCCAAACATCCATCCCAGTGCCCTTTTCTCTCCAATTCCCGACCTGTACATGCACACCATAGCCCTTCTTTCACTTCACACCCGTCCTGTCGGACGCTACGTACATCACGAGTGCTTCAAACTGATACCCCGTATGACCCATTCGGACCAATATTGGCCAACCTTGACCCCAAAACGTCTATTACAATGCCCTTTTCCCAGAATTCCGTCTGCGCATGCGCGCCATAGCCTTACTTCACGACACACCTGTCCAGTTGGATAGTCCCCCACGAGTGCTTCACTTTTGACACATCCCACGATCCGATCGGATCAATGTTGGCCAACCTCGACCCCAAAACGTCCACCCCAGATCTGCTTATGCACGGCACATGTGCACGGTAACTTTTCAGCAAAAGTCACCCTATGGTCACGAGACCCTCCCATCATATTCTACAGCTCGATACAAAAAAAACAAGGTGCCACACCCCATAACGCAATGTCCATGAGTGGGTTCCCCACTGGAATTAACATTGAACTAACTGATGGGTACGGTAGATAACTCTTGCTGGGCCGTCACGCGACCGGAAGCGAACATTGACTCGGAAGTTCCCTTTGATCCGGAACTGCCCTTTGGTGGCCCTCCACAGTTTTGTAGCAATGGCCCCGGTCTAATTCCATAACACGATAGACTACCTGTGTTCTTCTTGACTTCTTAATAGCTTATATCTATAATACCATCCTGATCAGCATTATGAATGCTGCAAGCGAGTACATACAGGTCGATGGCTGGTTTAGTCTACACGGTGATGGGGGTCATGGGAGTAAATTTTGTCCCGCCTCAGTTATGCCCCTTGGGTGCGCATAAAAATCAGGACTCACTTTTGTTTTGCCTTTTTGAGTGGATACCGGATCAAGGAAGGTGAAATAGAAATTTAATTGAAATCGCTCTTACAGATTTTTCTGGAAATTGAGCCGAATTTGGCCATTTTTCGACATTTTAAGGGGTTTTGTAGGAAAAATGATGCTTGGAGGGGAATGTTCAATATTCATTTTTCTATAACATAGCAGTGCTGTGTCTTAAAATAATAGATTAGTCATGCTCTTCAGAAAATATATACATATAAGTGATTTGGGTTGAAGATTTTACGACAATTGGTAGCCAAAAAACGGACCCATGGTCTATTCCTTGCCGAATGGAAGAATCCCTGGAGTGCACCCGGAAATGTGACGTCATAGTAGCATCACGCCACCAGCCTCATCCTCATTTTTGCGACAAAATTTCACCTCTTCCTACTACTGACATATTACGGGAACTTTGCCCCAGACAGAAAGAACATATAATGAATCAATTCGTTTGCTCGCAGATGGAGATGACGCTTTTAGGCAACTTGTCACCATAGCCCGAAAACATCGGCTAAGGAGTCTATTTTTTTGGTTGTTGTTGCGGAATCGTGATAGGAATGCCACGCCCCTTACCCTAAATTTACCTATCACAGCTAGAGTTTCTGAGTTACTTGTCCCCAGAGAAAGTGGACATGTTGACACATATTTTACTTCCAGATGTAGAGGCTATATGGAGACAAGATTCTTCAGATGGTGACGTCATATTGAGGTAAGTTTACACCTAGACATAGAGGTGTTCAGCCACCTTTGCTCTCGCGTTGCCTACATGACGGGGGCTTGCGGAGGCAAGTTTTCTCACAGAGGTCAACGATATATGAACATGACTTGATCCATGAGGAGGGGAAAATATTATGGCAAGTTTGTTCACAGATGAAACGGACAATGCAAGACAAATTTTCTTCCTCGTCACAGATGTACACATATCGAGGCAAGTTTGCACAAAGAGAGGACATGTTAAAATCAAGCTTTTTCTCAGCTGGACAGGGCATACTGAGGGAGGTTTGCTTCAAAAGAGTGGTGATATATTAAGACAGGTATGCTCCAATATTAAGTGGACATACTGCTGTTGAAGGGAGAGGGGGACAACTTCGCCCCAGACTAAGGGGAGATAACATTGGAAGTTTTCATTCAAATGGAGAAGATAGATCAAGGCAACTTAAACCCAGATGGAGGGTAAAGCATGGGCCCAAACTTTCTAGAGTATGTCCTGCACATGAAATTTCTAAAAAATATTTGTTAATGTATCGTGATACCTTCTACGTATCCATGTACAAAGTACCCGATTTCTGAAGGAAGTTCACAAATTATCCCCACCCCTCTTCTCTTCCATATTTTGGTCATATGCCCCAGATTTGCAAATATCAGCACAAACAAGTAAAGGTAGCACCTTTAAGACATGTTTCGATCTTTCACAGATATTTGCTTATTTTGGGTATGTAAAGTGGAATAATAGCCCAGATACAGGTGATTACAGCGAAACCTAGATAGCCGTAACCCCATCAAACCGACCAGGCACATCTATGGCCTATTTTCACAACCGATACTTTCACCCAGTCCCAAGTTCGCTCAGTATGCTAAGGTTTCACAGTTCGTGCATATATATACATAATTAATTCCTTTCAAGGAATGATGGATTTCATTAAACAATCATCTGCCACCATAGCTGCCCAAAGATTCCTGTTCATGCCCTACTTCGCCCTCAAATTCCCATGGATATAGGCTATCATTTATTCCCAAAGCTGAATCTGGTTAATTCCCTCTTATTCCCAAACATCTACATCACCCACAGATTCCAAGACTGATTTCCAAATTTCTACAAAATGTCTCAATAGTCACCTAATTGTTTACAAAAGGGGGCATTCAAAAAGTATTACATATGCAAAAAGTCCGATATTTCAGATCAGCCCCCCCCCCCCACAGTATGCACACGACTGATCACCATGAACAGGTAAAGACAATGCCTACCTAATATATAGCATTCAAGTGTTGTATGAACTCTGTTCTGCAATTCTGTTGTAATTTTTTGTAGATTCATTTGGCTTCAGCTCCAGTGCCTGTACTAATCCCAAAAGTATGAAAGAAAACTACGCTTAAAACAGTCTGACAAAAAGTAAAGATCACTGTTTGATCTTTGCATCCATCAGAAAAGACCGTATGGGCGAGACAACCCTCGCCTATATGCAAGTGACCAGTCAATTGATGACCACACCCGTCTCATTATCGACAAGGGAGTTCACATGTGTGCTACTAAATTTGGGAATTTCCTGTGTTATTGTTGAGTGTGCGTGGTTTGGCCTATAAATCGACACGAGTTGCAAACGCGGAAACTGCATACACTGTGGGTTTCAAGTTGACCACCGCTCTCCTGCTGCACACAATGTGTGCGGCCTGTAATATGCCCCTCCCTTACCCATTCTCCCCCTTCTTGCATACATAATTGAATGCCCCCATTCACAACCAAATGTTTGGTTTGTTTTTAGCGATGCACTGCATTTGAGATCTCAGAAAGAAAATAGAAGCAAGAAATAGTTTTTATCAGAGTCTTCGTAAAGTTTATTCACATACATGCTACAACATGTAAGGAGGGCGATAAAAACACTCATGCTGTTATAGACCTTCATAAATAGTTTAATAAGTCATTCAAGTAGTAACCAGTCTTAAGTGCCAACATAGCCCAATAGTCAAACAATGTATATTTATATGATATATATATAATGGTGTAAGTAGAACATAGCATAGACCAGCCTACTATGTGTACACTGGTACCTGCTATACCACAGTTGAATAGTTTGGACAAAAGCTAGAATTGGGCTTGTGGATTAAGATTGGTTAAAACTCCCAGAACTGGGAAATTAATCTGTACAGCACGAGATTGTACACAAAATGACAGGCAATGTTCACGATTAAGACACGAATGGGAGACAGAGTTGTCTCCCTTGTTAACAACACAGCAGGTCAAAACACGATACAAATACACATCATCAGACCCCAACTCTGTAATATAACAAATATGAGCACTGGTGCAGACAGGGACGTAGAAATGCGTCCTGTTTTGCGGAATAGACACTGGAGATAAAAATATAAACACCCATAATGCGCACATGGTATTTTGGCTACGTACTAAAATGCTAAAGAATGTATACCCTGGTAATGACCTTCAGCTAACTGGAGAATTACACCATGGTTAATGTGTAACTCTCTCCAGCAATGGTCTACTGTCAGATTATATATTAACATTTAATATTCAGCAAAATTACCCTCCAATTTATACTGCTATCACAATAGTCACCAACAGAGAAGATCTCCCTCTCCACATTAATTCCAAACTCAGTTTCCTTTGAAAAGTCTCCATTGTCATCTGGCAGTTGTGTTGGAGTTTGAAAATTCCTAGCCAAAGAGGTAAAATAGAAAGATAATAAATAGAGTATTATTTCTGTATCAGTCTATAATGGGCACATCTTGTAGTTTGTGTTTTGAAATCCTGACCGAGGCCAATAAAGTGGGCCCAAACAGACTGGCAGTCAAGTCCTGTTCCTACTCCAGGAGTGGTAGTCGAACAGCCCTGCTTACTACAAGAGACTGGCAGTCAAGTCCTTCATTTAACCCAGGGGGCTGGCAGTTAACAGTCCTTCACTTACTCAGTCCTTCGTTTACCCCATTGGACTGGCAGTTAAGTCCTTCGTTTATCCCATGAGACTGGCAGTCAGCAGTCCTTCCCATACCCATCAAATATGCAGCCATTCCTTTACCCCATAGGACTGGAAGTTAAGTCCTTCATTTATCTCATGGGACTGGCAGTTAAGTTTTCATTTACCCCATGAAACTGGCACTTAAGTCCCTCGTTTATCCCATGGGACTGGAAGTCAATAGTCCTTCTTTCAGTTTACCATATGAGACTGGCAGTCAACAGTCTTTCATTTATCCCATGGGATTGGCAGTTGTTCCTTTATCCAGCGGACTGGCAGTGAACAGTCCTTTCTCTATCCCTTGTGACTGGCAGACAGCAGTCCTTCCTTCATCCCATGGGACTGGCAGTCAATAGTATTTCCTTTGCCCCATGCGAGTGGCCATTAACAGTCATTTCTTTTCCGTTTGAGACTGGAGGTAACAGTTCTTTTCCTATATCCAGGGGACTTTAATATAGTCCTGCCCTACTCCAGATTATGGTACTTGACCAGCACAGGGGCCTGGCAGTCACTCTTGCCCTATCTCAGTAAGTCACTTGATCTGTGATATCACAATCACATCGATGCTTCCTGGAAAGCACATTTCTCTTCTGTACATCATAACAAAACTACATCTGTACAAGACTAAGAATTCAAAGTTGTCAACAGTAAGTCAGAATAAATATTTCTCTTTTCCCAGCCCTTCATCCTCCGACTCCGGAGAGAGTCATAGTTAAACGTTCACAGCCGCCAGGTGAGACAACGAACACCGGTAACACCCAGATCTTCTTCAGATTTAACACAACCAGGAAATAACACAGGTAACCAGGGCTGGTCTAGCTTGGAGATTCAGCTTTGCCATTCACTGTTTCTACCTCTTCCTTTATCGTTTCCATCTCTGTGACTTTGTCTAACGATGGGGCCATTTCTTCTTCGCTGAGGCTCTGAAGTCAGCAAAACAGAACGTATTGGTTAGTTCCGAGTTTTCATCTCCACAATATAGTCAAGGTGAAAAATGTTGATTAAATAATACACATTATAGCACAGAGCGAACATTTAAACCACCCATTCTGTTTATTATATTTATATATGCATTTGGGGGGGGGGGGGGGAAAGTAGAATACGTAAATATATTTATCACTATTTCCAAGATAATATATAGTGCATGAGAAGCATTACCTTTAAGTGGAGAGTGAGGGTGACTAACCTGGTCTGAGTCATCTGTGCCGCTAGTTGCCTCCCTTTCCATGTCCATACCTCCCGTCTTAGCCTTCTCTTCCTCCCTTAGACGCCCAACCCAGTACTCGTGGTTCTCCTTCAGGTTTTTCGTCAGAACACAATTCATCTGGCGCGTAGATTTCAACTGTTTGGGGGGCAGGGTGGGCGAATCTGTGATATACATAATGGATGCATGTCAGTGACTGAGTACAGTCAACACGACAGTAGGTGTGGATCATGTCAGAGATTAATGCCATGATCAGTGTGCATAGATGAGTCAGTGAGGGAGTAGAACGGATGCAACAGTGAGTGTGAGAGAGTGTTGATGATCTGTCAGAGATTGATGTCAGGTGGGTCAGAGTGCAGGTAGGAGTGAGGGATTACAGCCACCATGACAGTGAGTGTGGATCATCTGTTAGGGATTGATGCAATGTGGATCAGAGTGCAGGGAGGAGTGAGGGATTACAGCCAACATGAAAGTGAGTGTGGATCATGTGCTAGGAGGAGATGCCATGTGGGTCAGAGTGCAGGGAGGAGGGAGGTATTAAAGCCAACAAGACAGGGAGTGTGGATCATCTGTTAGGGATTGATGCAATGTGGGTCAGTGTGCAGGGGGAGGGAGGTATTAAAGCCAACACGACAGTGAGTGTGGATCATCTGTTAGGGATTGATGCAATGTGGGTCAGTGTGCAGGGGGGAGGGAGGTGTTGAAGCCAACACGACAGTGAGTGTGGATCATCTGTTAGGGATTGATGCAATGTAGATCAGAATGCAGGGAGGAGGGAGGTATTAAAGCCAACACGACAGTGAGTGTGGATCATCTGTTAGGGATTGATGCAATGTAGATCAGAATGCAGGGAGGAGGGAGGTATTAAAGCCAACACGACAGTGAGTGTGGATCATCTGTTAGGGATTGATGCAGTGTAGATCAGGAGGAGGGAGGTATTAAGCCAACATGACAGTGAGTCTGGATCATCTGTTAGGGATTGATGCAATGTAGATCAGAATGCAGGGAGGAGGGAGGTATTAAGCCAACACGACAGTGAGTGTGGATCATCTGTTAGGGATTGATGCAATGTAGATCAGAATGCAGGGAGGAGGGAGGTATTAAAGCCAACACGACAGTGAGTGTGGATCATCTGTTAGGGATTGATGCAATGTGGGTCAGTGTGCAGGGAGGAGTGAGGGATTACAGCCAACACAACAGTGAGTGTGGATCATCTGTTAGGGATTGATGCATTGTGAGTCACAGTGCAGGGAGGAGTGAGGGATTACAGCCAACAGGACAGTGAGTGTGGGGGGAATTGGGTTAATGTCACAGTCAAGGATGTTTCACTCATATGGTGAGTCAGTATGGTTGGTGGATGAAGCCGGAGTACCCGGAGAGAACCACCGCCTGTCGGCAAACTTTCACGCATGGACCAGCTGGGCTCGAACCCATGGGTCAGTGTGCAGAGAGGAGTGAGGAATTACAGCCAATATGACAGTGAATGTGGATCATCTGTTGGGGATTGATGCCATGTGGGTCAGTGTGCAGGGATGAGGGTCCGTGAGGGAGTAAAACTGACACACAGTGAGTGTGGATCAGAGTGGATGATCTGTCAGGGATTGATGCCATGTGGGTCACTGTGCAGGGAGGAGTGCGGGAATACAGCCAACATGACAGGGAATTTGGATCATGTGTTAGGGATTGACACCATGTGGGTCAGTGTGTATGGATGAGAGTCAGTGAGGGAGTAAAATTGACACAGTGAGTGTGGATCAAAGTGGATGATCTGTCAGGGATTGATGCCACGTGGGTCACTGTGCAGGGGGAGTGACAGATTACAGCCAACACGACAGTGAGTGTGGATCATCTGTCAGGGATAGATGCAATGTGGTTCACTATGCACCTGGAGTGACGGATTACAGCCAACACGATAGTGAGTGCGGATCATCTGTTAGAGATTGATGCCATGTGGGTCAGAGTGCCGGGAGGAGTGAGGGATTACAGCCAACATGAGAGTGAGTATGCATCATCTGTTAGGGATTCATGCCATGTGGGTCAGGGATGTGCAGGGATGAGGGTCCACACAGTAAGTGTGGATCAGTGTAGGTGATCTGTCAGGGATTAATGCCATGTGGGTCAGTGTGCAGGGATGAGAGTTAGATGTGAGTGACTGAGTGAATTGGATTTAACATCACTGTCGGCAAAATTATTCAGTCAAATCATGATGGTGTAACGACATGTGACAGAGCTATCTCAATGCCGCCTTTTTATGGTACTGCCTCACCGAAACACTGTGGGAGATAGAGAGAGAATGATGGTTGAATGTTGTGTTCCGAAGCACTGTGTTGTAGGCTGACGTGCTACTCCACCCAGTCACATTATCCTGGGCCATTGAGGAAGTACAGCTGACACCAGTGGGGCCATCCAAAATTATATTTCTGTTTCCAGTAACCCTACCTAACCATATATTTTGTAGTCAAAAAAAAAAGTTTGGGAAGACAATTGTTTTTTATTTCTATGTTTTTCAGCAGTACCCTATTTCTTCTAATTATTCAGATGACAAAACTCAACTTCAGGCATCTGTGGAGAGAAATTCCGCTAATATTCTACAAATGTTTCTAGATATATTTTTAGTTCTTGGGATAATTAACATATCCATGCCACAGTATTTAGCCTTTATTTTGAAAATGAATGTTTTCTGCTTCTAAATATAAAAAGGCTGTTCGAAAAATTAGAAGAAATACTATACAAAAAGGTAAAAAAAATCCACTAAAAATAAAGGAAATAAAAAAATAAAGTAAAATAAAATAAAATTCCTGCCTACCAACCTACCCAAATTTTCTAAATTTGGTTACTGGAAACTGTTATTGTGGATGGCCTGAGTGTGGATGATCGGTCAGGGATCAATGTCATGTGGGTCACTAGGCAGTGATGAGAGTCCGAGAGAGTACTTGTATGATCTGGGTCAGTGTGGATGATCTGTGTCAGGATTCACGGGTCAGTGGAAAGAACTTACTGGTTTCCTGGTCAGTGAGTTCATCCTCTGTGTCCTTCGTACTGTCTCCTTTGTCTGTGTCCGTACCTGATGCTATAAAAAACGAAATGCAGACCGTCAATCACATGAGGCCATAATCATTGGCTGTTCTATTTCAACAAACAATCTGAAGAGATTTGAGATTTTATGCACAGGGTGATAGAATGTTCTAATAAAGAAATCTTTAAAAAAATACTTGAAATTTGAACTACCTGAAACTGGTAGCAATTTCTAAAGATGATCGTAAAATGATGCATTTGTGTGTGTGAAGTTTGACTGAGAAGACATTCCCCAGTTCCTTTTGAAATTTCATGAATCCACTTTTGGATCTTCAGCAACATATTTTCAAGCCATTAAAAAAGAATTTGGAATAACTCAATAATAATAATAAGAACCAGTACTTCTGCATTTATACTAGTCTTTGCTAAATTTTAATAAATCTAGCAAAATAAATCTAATTTGAATAGGGTGATTGAATCATTAGAGGATTTCCCATATGTCCTGAACACTCACCATCATCCCCATCACTCTCCTCATCCACCCATGTACCTGGTACCAACCCACCCGCTACCATGGCATTACACAGCGGCGCCACCAAGTGGTTGATGAAGGACTCCTGTAGTTTACAAAGTTGCGGGTTTTTCCTGTCCATATATGGCGAGATAGTCATTCCCCGACTAGCTTCTTCATCTCCCTGGATACCATGAAAAATAGATGTGGTTTATAATAGGACAGGCACGCGTTAAATTAAGATTTGTTAATGATAACCTGTCAAAAGATTATTACTAAATGACTGATGGTAACCCACTCCTAAAACAGGTTACCATGCATGCCACTGGCTCCCTGTAATCATGATGATAGAGAACATGAACCCGTCAGGTAGTTTAGTTATGGGGGGTTGTTGATACGTTATGGAAGTCATCATTATCATATTGCTCAAGACATGAAAACCGGTTACCATAGTTTTTGCAACTGGTAACCTACAGGCAACCTGAATAACAGGTTACCACTTATTTTGAGCTTGGGTAACCTCTGTATGAATTACACAGAGCAGGGGATGACACAGATACAGGTGCAGCTCAGAGTAAAGTTTACAATTTGTGTTCAAAACATCGTACACCCAGCCCAAAACCTTATGTCACCCAATCAACCTTGAAAACTAATCAGTTCTGTACAGTTCAAATTTGATCATTTGCATGAATATGCAGCCCTTGTATGTGGGGTTATCCAGGTTAACATACTGGTTTATGTACTCCGTCAATACTTGGATGGGTGCATGACCGTGTGCTGTACTGGCTGTGCCGATCAGTGTCCAGGATAATAGAAACTGTGGACACTCGTGTTCTGGCACATGTAGGCACCGTCATGATTATGACTGAAAAAATGTTGAAAATGACGTTAAACCCTACTCACTCACACCCTTTATTCGTGTAAATAACTGGTATCCCCTTCTTTGAATGCTGAAACACTTCATCTTGTGTTTCAGAAATATAAACATTTTAGCCCATTTTTTTCCAAATTTTGCTGATTATTACTGTGCAATGAGAAATGAACTGCTGTCTGTTTACCGTTCCATACATGTCGCTGTGGTGCCTGTGACAGAGCTGTCGCTGGCCCCTAGCTCTGGAATTGCACATGAATACCATTGCACAGGGTGTATAAATCTTTACACCTGAGAGGCAGTTTTGAAACCATGTTTGAAGCGAATTTCCCAACATATTGTAGATATATATCGTGATATTACCAGATCTAACTATTTCAGAAAGAAATCCAATTTAACATGCAACTAAATCTCTGTATCTGCTGTCACTCCAGGGATTCAGGATGGTGAAAACTGATATTCTAAGGAGGAAATTGGGAATTTGACTTGAGTGCGATATACAAAACAATGGGATGATGAAGACTGATCCGGGGAATGTACCTGTTCATAGAACTCCTCACTGATCCTCATAGTCCAGTTAATATGGAGATCACGTGCCTTACACGGCCCATTGATGTCGGCCAGTTTGATGGCCATCTGTGTGACAAGAAGCCTATCCTGTTCTTGGGTCCAGTCAATACCTGGAGCATCATCATCATTAACCTGTAATTGACAACAATAGTATACAGATCAGTGATATGCAATAACTGCATCTTTCTGCTCAGAAACATCCCTGAGAAGTTCTGAGCAGTTGCTGATTTCACAACAAGTTTACTGAGCAGTAACTGTACATTTGCATGCAGTCAACTGTAAGGTTCCTCAGGGCAACTGGACAGTACTGCTCATACCCTATACAGAAATGGAACTTGTCAGTTGTTGTTGTGCTGTCCTGCCCGGTTGATGAATGTACAGTACTGGCCTGAAGATCTCCACACAGTACCACTGAGTTACTGTACAGAACCATCCAATATTAAAGCATTACTGACAGGTTGGAACTGCACAGAACTGAAGCGTCAAAGTTCAATTCATTCACACATCTGTGAGTCAGAAATCCATAGTCAGGTGAGGACCACACCAAACATATCAGAGATATATTCATTACTAAGGCACATCATATGTATGCATGTACCGGTAACACTTACCTTTGCATTGAACTCGGCCAGAATTTCAAAGTGGCGTTTCAGGTCTGTGGCAAGAATATTCTCAATGACAAGAAATCGGAATCGCTTGAACTCGGCCTGATCTAGCCCCGAGAGGAAGTTATGTTTGGGGTCGGACAGGAACAAGTTCCAAGCGGCAGCTGCATGGTGGTTCTCTAATACTGAACGATCGTTGTACAGGACAGCCTAACAAAGAGAGACATGGACTTGCTAGATCACGGGTGTAAACTACTCTATGTAAATGCTCTAATAATTCAATCACTTAAGGAGGCTTCCCGGTTACAAGAATGGCTGTTCTGCGCAGCTTTTTGCGCATAGCAATTACCTCCCTTGTAATCGTACTCTTGTGAGCGAATGGATAGAATGAGATACTTTGACAGGCTGCGTTTACTAAGCAATTGATAAATTATCCCTTGTGACGTCATGACGTCGAATGGCAAACTCTTTATTGGCGTGACGTTTGTCGATGTCATGACGTTGCATTGTAGGGACTTCATGCAAAATGGTGGGAAAAAGTGTGGGATTAGGTAGATTCAGAGCCCTATTCATGCCCTTTTTTGGATGGCGACCTACCTTAAATTTGAGTTATTCAAGAACTACAAGTTTCGAGGAATATATATTAAAAGAATGAGGAAATTGACATGACTTTTGAATATTCTGAAAACAATTATGTCTCAAGTATTCGGTGTTTTACATAGTATTTACATCGTACCAATTTGCCACAGGTACACGGTACACAAGCTGAAAATTAGAAAAAAGTAATATGCTATTGCTCAATTTTTATATCATTTTCTGATATAGAATGAACTTCCCGAGCTACATGTATGCAAAAAATAAGAGAAAAATGACATGACTTTGCACCGAAACCAGGGAGCCACCTTAAGTAGTGAAATTCATAACCCTCAAGTTTGTGGAGAACATTACATTAGCAGTTCTATTAAGTTTGACCACTGTTGACCAAGTCATTAACACAATGAAGAAATAATGGATTATCTGCATGATTTTTGACCATATTGTGAACATATAATCACCCGATTGTATTGCTTCGGAAATTCCACTTCCTGTGAATAATTTATTAAGGAGTTTACTGAAACACACATCTCTGATGGTTGTCAATGTTTGTCAAGAAATGCCCATACATTATTGGTTTGAAGCTGGTTTTATATGCATGCAATTCAATTCATCGTTGTTCTGAGAAACAAAGACTATGGTTTCAGACAAAATTTATTACATCAATTTATATATCTCATATTTAACTTTAACATAATTACACATTTCTTCCACAGTTAAATGTAGCTGCAAATGTTACACATGGACAAGAAAACATGAACAGGTTGTGATGAAAAGGTGGGGGAGGGGGTGATGTGGGAAGGGGGGGGGGGGCAGAGATGGGCGGGGTTGTTGACTTACCTGAGGGGCATGTGTGGCTACAAGGAAGGCATTAGTTCTGCCAGGGTGATCATAGTCGTGCATGGCTGCTGCTGTATAACAGGCCATCAGCTCCAGAGCGGGGAAGTTCCCTGCCATAATACCATAGCTATCATCCGCCATGAAGTTGTGCCTATGAGGAGAGGTTTTCTCGGCTTCTGACTCTGTAATACCAAAAAAGAATCTGCGTTATAGTCACAGAACTGCTCATAATGATAAATAGTCAACGATTTTCAACATATATACATGTTAGCTCTCATGTTTTATTTCTATTCAAATAAGTCCGAGTTAGTAGAATTGCTAATTCTATCCCAAACGGAGGTCTGACTCAGTAGAATAGTTCTGTCTAAACAGAGGTCCAAGTTTGTAGAGTTACTCATTCCATCAGAAGAGAGGTATGATTAGTAGAATTGTTCAATCTATCGAAACCAAGGTCCGAGTTAGTAGAATTGCTCATTCTATCCAAACAGAGGTCAGAGTTAGTAAAATTGCTCATTCAATCCAAACAGAGGTCTGAGTCAGTCGAATTGCTCATTCCATGCAAACAGAGGTCCAGTTAGTAGAATTTCTCAATCTATCCAAACGAAGGTCTGAGTCAGTAGAATTGCTCAATCTATCCGAACGGAGGTCGGAGTCAGTAGAATTGCTCAATCTATCCAAACGGAGATCTGAGTCAGTAGAATTGCTCAATCTATCCAAACAGAGGTTCGAGTTAGCAGAATTTCTCAATCTATCCAAACGGAGGTCTGAGTCAATAGAATTTCTCAATCTATCCAAACGGAGGTCTGAGTCAGTAGAATTGCTCAATCTATCCAAACAGAGGTCTGAGTTAGTAGAATTTCTCAATCTATCCAAACGGAGGTCCGAGTCAGTAGAATGGGGTCTTTCCACATTAATCCTTGGACAAGGCTGTCTTGTCCCGGTGTCGGCGACACTGATACACAGCACGTGAGCTACTGCATGCGCAGGCTGTTCTCATGATCTCTCCCCTATGTTTTATAACATGGAGCGGGTTTTCCAACTATTGATAACTGGTGTAAATCTGATAATATGGATAAAATATTACTACTATTCCAAGAAAGGACCAACAAGCTATGATAATTTTGGCAACTCCAGGTCAAAAATATACCAGTTATCATTGATTAAAAATATATTCTGGGTTAAAGACATAGGGAAGTGCTCGGATTGATGAACCACAGCTCAAGCAGCCAGCCCGGTGTCTGTCACCACACGCTGTCATCGAGGCCAGACAGCAGTGTCCAGGGATTAACTAGAGCTATAGTGGTTATCGCCCATTGCTCAATTTTTCATCTAAATAGAGTTTCTAGCAGAATCACAGACAAATTTTTAAGTTGAGGTGCTGATCGGTACATTGTACAAAGTTGGGCACCACAATATGTAAATGTGTCAATTTTGTGCATAAATTTACCAAGACAGCCTACCCAACATTCTCCTGTTAGTGCCAAAGCTGGTTGCAGTGCACATGATGTTCACAAATGCGTCATTATTATGCACACATGTTCCAACATTTTATACATTATCCTGTTAGTCAGAAAACTTGTGCCAAAGAGTTTCACATTTCTCTAGTTGTGCACAAATGCATCATTTTGCAAAACGCACCAAGATTTTATACATTCTCGGTCAGAAAATGGCTTGTGCAAAAAGCATGTTACATTTCCAATGCTAATCACTAGAAGCCCCAGTGTCAAGCTTGGTTAGGTTAGGATCACCAGTAGTTATAGCTCTAAGTGTGTTAATAGCAAGAGGGGGCCAACCTGACTCACTGGAGGAACCATGACGCACGCATGAGTCACTGGCGTGCGTCTGCTGAAAACCTGGGATAGGCTGCATTGTGAGAAAGTAGACACCATGTAAAACATCTGTGGCGTGCACACAGTTGTGATCTGATAATAAAACAAAAAATTATCCCATCAACAATTGGTTATCACAATTACATGTAGCTTAATTAAAATATGAAAACATAAACCATACTCTTATCAACTAATTTTATCACAAATCTGCCTAATTATCATTTGTATACATGTACATGAACCATAAAATTATAACACCACCTAATTTTATCCCAATCAGCCTAATTATGGTTTCAAATATATGAAGCATAACATTTTTCATTGCTTACTTTTATCTCAAATCAATGGTTTCAAATACATTTACATGTACTTTAACATTATCTTCAACTAATTTTATCCTAATCGGCTTAATAATGGATACGATATAAGTCATCGAATTATTTTGACACTTATTGTTCATCTCAATCAGTCCACGTTCCAATACCATGAAACAAAACGACACAGGACAGAACATAATTACCTTAAAATAGGCAACTTTTGTTTTACTTGCTAACTCGAGTACTTAACTTACAAAAAATTGTGAGAAATATCTCGATATAACCATAAAGGATGAGTCAAATAGGTATTGCAACAGTTTATATGTATGTGTATCGGGATAATACAATGTGGAAGTAAAAATGAATGTATTCATGGAGCAACACCAAATACTGACAAGATGAGAAAAATAACTGTCTAGTACCAAGGGACACGACTCTATACACATCCTTGGAATTCAAATGAATTACCTCCCTTATTCATAGGTTAGCAAGTAAAATTCCAATAAATTGATAATGGTTACAGAATTCTTCACCAGGCAGAAATGCCCGAAAATCAATTGAGTTTGTTGTACTAGTGAGTGGAAATGTTTGTCAGTTTGTTTGGGAATGATAGAAATCTCATTTGGGAACCCTGTCCTCATCTACAGGCAGGAGAGGTGATATTGGCTACACACATTTCCATTTTCGAAAGAATGCGAACCACTTTCAGCACCTTCTTCAGGTAACCTTCATGAGTTATGGCCCTTGAATTCGTTACATTCCTTCACTCTTTCAGAGCCCTTAACCATTTCTGTTGTATTTTCCTTTGATGAAAATGCAGAGCGCCCCAAATTACCACCAAGTATGTGCTAGTGCTGCATGTCATCAAATTTGTGACATTCTCATGGCGCGACGACGTTATCCTCGAGGACAGGGACGTTATCCTCGAGGACAGGGACGTTATCCTCGAGGACAGGGACGTTATCCTCGAGGACAGGGACGTTATCCTCGAGGACAAGCACAATGCCGAATGACTTCATAAAGCACAAGATGACAGGAACAAGCTCCTAATAACCCACAAAATTTTGGATAACGATATATTGATTGACAATGATGCACGCTCTCACAGGAAGCTTGAAGGGAGTCAAGGGAGGGTACTTTTCACATTACTTTTTCGGGTTAAGTTTGGTGACCCTAGGAGCATGCTGAACTGAAGTTAATAGAGAGCCATATACTGCACTTACATGGTTTGTTTCTGTAACCCATCTCTAGAGCGTGAAAGTACTGCATGAAAGGAGTGACAGGTATACGGAATGTCTCGAATAAACCTGCCTCCATAAACAACTTATATGCTATCTGGAACAGTCAAGGAGGAGAAAACATGAAAGGTACAGATTAACAGTATAAATCCAATTTGAATAAAATATTCTAACAGTATAAGATAGCCTTTCAAGGCATCATATTTCTCCAAATTCAATATTTAGCTATTTATTGCACATTGTATAAACAAGAGAGAAATTAGTAATTAATCAGATATCACAACCATAAAACAACCATAACTAACGGTCATCACGTTTTTGGTGGTCAGATTATAGTTATTATTTTTTTTTTTTTGTAAAAGTGATGAGACGCCAGGTGACAGTTGTCATGGTGATGGTTATTTGATGATTGATGGTTGCAAAGGTAACTTTCAAAATGAGTTGGTTTGATGATTATCAGGATGATGGTTGTTATGGTGATCATGGTTGTCAAGGTAACAGCTGATGGTACAAAGGCAAACATACCTTACAAAGAATGTAATCTTCTGCCACCTCTGCCAAATCAAATATGGGGTAATCCCATTCATTGAGCCTATGAATTTGTAAAAGTGAACAGTTCTCAATTTGAGACACAAAATTGTCCGTTTGCACTGGGCTGGACTCCCTGGTGGGGTCTGATGGAGGATCAGGTCTGTCATCCTCCTCCTCCCCATCTCCATCCCGTGCAGCCTCCTCATCCTCCCTTTGGGGGGACTCGGACGACTCCTTCTCCAAGTACACCTCTCTCTTCTCTGACTGAGGACAAAGAACACAAGGCTCGCTCAATCAGACTTCTCTCACACATCTGTAGACTTCTCTCACACATCTGTACATACTTCACAATACCAACCAACAGTATGTTAAGGGTTTCATCAAGGTTAATACAATCACAAATATTGAGTTTTCGAGAATATGTTGAATTGAGTTTTGCCTTGACTCTTTACGCCGCCCCATAGAGCCTTTACAATGTTCACCTGTAAACTTTATACAAAACAATTCTGTGATGCCACAGGTACTATATATTTTTTACTTTCACACGCAAAAGGATAAATGATTTTGCATATTCAATTCTGCTTGACAGGATTGTTAACGATTTAAACTAATGCATTTATTAATTTGTTTGAGGGGTCATTATGGAATGGAATAGGGCGTCAAATGGCATCTTTATGGGGTAATGGTAGCAACCCTCTAGGGGCAAATTTAGTTTTTGAACTTTTGCATATATCTCACATGATATCATGCAGACATAAACTATCTCACATGATATCATGCAGACATAAACTATCTCACATGATATCATGCAGACATAAACTATCTCACATGATATCATGCAGACATAAACTATCTCACATGATATCATGCAGACATAAACTATCTCACCTGATATCATGCAGACATAAACTATCTCACATGATATCATCCAGACAAACTATCTCACCTGATATCATGCAGACATAAACTATCTCACATGATATTATGCAGACATAAACTATCTCACCTGATATCATGCAGACATAAACTATCTCACATGATATCATGCAGACATAAACTATCTCACCTGATATCATGCAGACATAAACTATCTCACCTGATATCATGCAGACATAAACTATCTCACATGATATCATGCAGACATAAACTATCTCACATGATATCATGCAGACATAAACTATCTCACATGATATCATGCAGACATAACTATCTACCTGATATCATGCAGACATAAACTATCTCACTGATATCAGCCACGAACATAAACTATCTCACATGATATCATGCAGACATAAACTATCTCACATGATATCATGCAGACATAAACTATCTCACCTGATATCATGCAGACATAAACTCAGCTTCCGCTATTTCACTTGCATGCATATATTTTTCTGAATTTTTTTTTCTTTTTTCCATCAGTTACTTTTGTAACTGAATTCATGAAGGAACTTGGGTAGAAAACCTCCTGAAAATCTTCCAAGAGAGAAAATGACTTTCTTTCTTGATCACAACTGAAAATAAATGGCTCTATTAAGATTGAATTTAAATACCCTACATGTATGTTTCCAATCAAGAATTCGTTCACTCTTGTGAAAACAAAGGTGCACGGCCCATCAAGTCCTACAACAACACCTGAACATATGTAGTAGAATGGTTGGCTCACTTACCATTGGTATAAGCGTAGGTTTCTGTATTAGGGGGTTAATATCACTTCTACAGATGAGTTTTTTGGGGGGCGACCCAACAGGGTCATCACTAGTGGCCACGTTATCACTGTGGTCACTGCTGCTGGGCGAATCGTTGCTTTCATAGTCTGACGTGACGTTCAGTCGTTTGACTGGCGTCGTTTGAGCAGAGTCTCTGGAGGAGGTCACATAGGTCCGGCCCTCCTCCTCCACGTGGACCCCATCATGACTGACAAGCGGACTCACCGACTTAAACGGCTCCGATGATTTCATGTCCGTGTTCAGGGGCGCAAACCCTACACTTTTCCTGACCTGTCGTTTCTGGCTGGAGGGCAGGGCATGAGCTAGGCTCGGGGAAGCCACCGAGAAGGACCGTGATTTGGGGATGGTGAGAGTGATGGTGGTCGGTGAACTAGGGGAGGGACTGTTACTCCGACTACCCGTTGGGCTGGAGCTGGGGGTACTGTCGCGGGGGTGACGAAAACTTGAGCTGCGTATGCGACAGGGTTCTGGTTCGAGTGTGGGCATGCCCGTAGCCGAGGTGGTCGTCGTCCATGTGCTGGTAGACATCCGACGTATTAAACCAGGAGGCAAACTCCTTCGTAATCTCTGCAATTATTAAGGAGAGAATAATATTACATCATAGTTTATGAATGAAAGACCATGTTCACATGTACACTGAAATGTGAGATCTCCAATAAACGGGTCACTCCAGAGGACCTCTCTGAATATCCAGTGTCCAAAAATCTTCTCGTATGGCAAAATGTTAGCAATAGAAAATGTCAGAGGTTCTCTGTTTTCTTTATATAATGACATTAACATGTTGAATTAGAAATAGAAAGACAACTACATGTATAGTTCCTAGCATATTCTGCCACTATGAGTATATTCTCATAGCAAATCTTTTTCTAGCATATAGTAAACAGGATATGCTGGAATGTCTGACAATGCGATGTACACAATGATAGCATCATGGCAGCTAGGTTTTCAAGGCTCCGGGTTATCTTGTAGCATGGGTTTTCCCCAACAGCACGATGGAAAAATTGGATTGGCCAATGGAAAGTTGTACAACCGCTATGACAGTCGGAGTATACTTGAACATGCCACGACAAATGGAAGTGGGGTACATGTATATCCACTACAAGTACACCGACAGTCGGCGGTCAACACGATAAAAGCTGCTCTCTCGTGACAACAATTGATTACAATTTAACGTCATTTAAAAAAAAAAAAATCAGTGATACAACGACGGTGCCTACATGTGCCAGGACACGAGAGTGCCCACAGTTCCTATTATCCTGGACACTGATCAACCCAGACAGTACAGCACCTGGTCACCCATCCATATATTGACCGGGATCAATGTCGCTTAAATTTGGTGATCTGACGAGAACCGGTGTACCCAACATAGTTGACTGAACAATAAGAGAATGACCAAATACACGTACATCGCGCCCATATTTATGGTCCTATGCTTTATCAGTTCAAACTGATAGTAGGAAGAAACAGGCCTGGAAAAATTGTGGAGGTTTTACATTTAGTTAAGGTCAGGTAACAGGATTTTGCAGAATCCTTTTTTGCATATATGCTTTCAACAATGTCATGATCCCAGCATAGAAAAGGGTTAAGGAAAGTTTAATTTGTCAAACCCTGAGGAAATGAAATACAACTGAATACCATCCAAGTTAGCTACATGTTCATGTAAATCAGAAAACTGCATCAAAGTTCTCATCCAAACTCCACAAACATGCAGAGTACATTGTAAAAAATCTGATAACGAAGGTCAGGGGAAGAGTTATCTCACCTTTGGCAAGGAGGAGGGCCTCTCGCCCGTGTAAGGTAGATCTTCGCTGTCCGAGCCATAGTTAGAGGACTCGGTTAATGAGACTAGGGGGCTGACTTTGGGTTTGTGGAGATGGCCGTGGTTGTCAGGTGGTTTGAGCAGGTTACTGACGGCCCGTAGTCCATTCACGATGTGAGGCGGGAGGCTGCTGTCCGCCAACATGTCTGTCACCAGACCATGGGCTTCCCCTATTATTGCCGTCTCATAGCTGGCAGCAGAACTCTGTAACGAGAACAAGAATAATACTGATCAACAATGTCCAGTTGGTCAAGTAAAAGAAGCAGTTGAAATATCAAAAATCATCATCAAACTAGGAGTGACAAACAAGCACAGGACCGTGTGCATGCATTTATCTTGTAACACTTTTCGCAAACTTGGCAGTCTCTGGCATGATGGTCACTGTAGCTGAAGACAACAGATTTACAACACTTTATCATAACCATACCAGTGATAAGAACATCTTATGGACAGATTTGTTTTTCAAGCACTAAAACTACATGTATTCCAATACAAGGATTTAATAAATTCAACATGTAAGAACTGGAGACATAAATAAATAATAAATATAAATTCACTGGAGACCTTGAACTTGCTTCATTTTAGAGTCCTGGCACAGCTTGAATCTGCTCAGAATTTAAGCAGACTTACATGTAGGTCCTTCAAGTCTAACAAACAAAAGTGTAAGCTAACATTCAGATGGAAGATTACATTTCCAGAAGAATATGTAGGCCTACGCAATCATATATACTTCCTACTCTCACACTTCCTCCAACATGTCTAGTGACAGAACTGTATAAATACCTGTTCCTACATGTGTGAGCTCTAGGATGTAAAACTGTCCCTACCTGATGGTCAACTAGTACATGTAACACAGAATGGATGAAGAACTTCCACCTGACCTGGCTGACAGTTATTACAAAACAAACACATCTTGACATGATAAACCATAAACCTTTCCGTTTCCCTCATCTTAGTGTAGGCATTACCACGATTACGTCAAGTCTGGCTTTACAAAGGAAGCATAAATCATCTATTCCAAATACTACTATCCTCTATTAACCACAATTTTCCTGGTTTGTGGCTACACAACAACATCCTTTCTACAGACCAAGAGCTTGACTGATATACACATGAAGGAGACCATCACACTATAGATTTAGTTCAAATTCCATCCCACATGGTAACTAACCCAACCTCTTTAATGGAATATGTTACCGCCATAGAAAGAATGTAATGCTCCTACATGTATATTATCAAGGTACACTTGCAGCTGTCACTTTAATTCATAATTCTTCTACTATGCCCTCAATCCTCGAAATTAATTGGATCAGTGCAATTTTGAATGAACACCTCAAACCCTTGTCCACACTAGAAGTAATCAAGCATATAATTATGCCTAATTTTGTTACATGTATATACATGTACTGTACATAATAAAACCTTGAGCAAAACATAAATGTGGACCTTCCAATTAAATTAGCAGTTTGGATATTGAACAGTAATATCTGGTAATGTAGAAGAGGCTGAGCCCTGGGCGTACTACAGACAGGTACCTCACTATGATCCCTGGGCGTATAGGCCGAAGATTGGTACCTTTCTATGGACTCGGCCAACTCTTATCAATTAGCACATGTAAGAATGGACACATTTAACAGTGTTGATCTCAGAGATAGACTGACTGTTGGGCCAGGTCTTGATCTGTAATATCAGGTGTTCATATTCATCCGCACAATTAATTTCTTCTAGAACTTCTCTGAATAGCATCGCTGAAGTAACGAACGCCGTATTCCTTACTGTCATGATGCATTTGGTGAACTGATAAATATTTTTTTCTAATCATCGGGAAATAAATTGAGCCAATCACAGAGACAAGATGGCCAATAGGACTCCAATGATTTCATCTCTAGCCCCACTCGTATACTGAGTGTCCGAGTCCCTGGCTATTCCTTACTGTCATGATGCATTTGTCGATTACTGTTAAATATTTGTCTAATCATCGTCAAATAAATTGAACCAATCTCTGAAGGCAAAATGGCCAATAGGACTCCAATCATTTCATCTCTTGCCCCACCTTTCTGGCTTGGTGCCTATGGATGGGATATTTAAAGTACAGGTAACCCTGGATCATATATCATTGTCTAGGTAAGGCCTAGAACCATTGAGCTATTGTTGTTCTTGGACACAGTTATTGAACCTTTTCTGCCAGGATTCTTAAGGAAGGCGATATATATATGTGCTTCACAGTCAATTAAGACAATCACCCCTTGTTAACAGTAATCATACACTGAACCATTAACCTGTAGCTAGCCTTCATTCACCCCACCCAAATATTGAATACTTTATGTGGCTATTTTTATATTATTGCCTTTGTTATCTTTCTTGTATTCAGTATTAAATTTCAGGATTTTGTTTTGTTGAATAGTTATTACTTTTGAAGAATGGGTTGTCACAACCACAACCAGTTGGACTTCAATATGACAATGAGGTTAACCTTGGACAGAGGACGTATATGGTTCGACCTGGTTTATTTGACCCAAGTATACCCAGTGACCTTTATGTACAAGCTGATTTCCCAACCAGAATCAATTACAGGATAATGATGAGTACAAGCAGCTTACTGAATGATATGGTACCATATTACTGAAACATCTAAAATTAATTATCAAATTCTTGTAGGATAATGTTCCAAGAATGATATTTGTTTCTTCAAGATGTGTCAATATAGGCTTGTAAGTACATCAAAAAGTGGAGATCACGGAGCAAAGGTTGAGGAGTGTCCGAGCCCCTGGTTGACTTCATCCATCTTTCATGTAAGCATCACAGAACACAGGAGAATAATAGTCTGTCTGGGTACAACAATGAGTCTAGATGGGCAGATTTTCAGTAATACCGAAGCCATCAACTGAACAATAGAAACTTACACAGCAGACTAACCCATCACTGTCTGGCAAAATGTTGCATGTGATTACAGGAGTGGGTCTGAGTGGGTCCAAGTGGGAGTGTGGGTGTTTGAAGATGCCTGTATGTGTGTGTGGGAGGGAGACAGCCTGCCAGGTCAACCTTTAGGGCAGCTTTTGGACAGTCAGTGGTTTATGTGGTACAACCAGCTGTTGTTGGCTGCCATTGACAGCTCCATCCCTGTCCTTGTACCAGGTCAGAGCACAGCTTCAGGCACGTCAGGTAATAAAAGATCAGCTTATCTTCTCAATCACAATCCTAATATCATTCTGAGTTTTCTTATTCTCACATGAACACATTGATACATGACCGCGTGACTAACGTCACAGGACCTACGACCTAGGGTAGGCATTAGGACTCCGACGCAAACAGAACTCTTGGAAATCCTCCCCCCCCCCCCCAGTTGAAATCCTGCCTATATTAAGATGGGCTCTGCCCAAGTCAGAATCAGCATACATTTTCATCGAAAATCACCAGAAATGTTCATCAAAAGTAGGTCAGCTCAGAACTTGCTGGTAACAGTCCCCTAATGCAGCTTCATGCCAAAAATCAAGGTTCTAATGTCAACGGTTCTCCTTATTTTGCTGACAAAAGGATTCGGATGGACCGACTCACTCACTCATTACCGGACAATTTGCAAATGAGAGCCTACTTAGGAATAATGGAGGAGTGTTGGGGCATAATTTTCACAGGAATGACACACATTCCCCCCACACACACTCTGATTAGAGGGACTTGTTCCACTCGATTTATAAAATCTATGGATGTGAGACTGAATACAACTAATCCGTAGATTCTTAGACACTTTCTAATAAAAATAAGTGACGCAGCTAGCACCCCCGAAGCACACTAGTAAAATTATCTCGACAAGGCTTTCTAGAGAATTGACATGAAGGTTGATATGAGGCACTCATGTGTAACAGCATGTCTTGCGTTACGAAAAGCGCACTAGAACGATTGTTACATGTAGACTTGAGCTTTCTAAAGGGCTGATCTCAGGGCTGGACAAATTGGAGTTTGCATAACCTTTTTTAGATATTCATGCTGGAATGACAATGTTAAAGTATAGATATGCGAACTGAGTTTGCGCAACCTTCGGGGGACCTGAAAAAAGGTTCTGCAATTTCTCCAGGCCTGTTAGGGCCGATTACCATTCAGATGATTGAGTCATAAATTGTGCAAATAACATACTTTATTACTGAAAGCTTTGGGAATAGGTCAACATCTGTCTGGCGTAAACTAGACCTAGCATCATGCCAAATATCAAGAGTCCAAGTCAATTTGTTCAAAATCAGATACATGTGTTCACAATAAAATACGACTGTTATTGACATTCTGACCTCTGTGACCTATACAAATAGGCCAAGGTCATTCCAGAGTAAACTTGACCTACAGACCAACATAAGGTAGCATTGTGCTACATATCCAGTCTCTAGATCTCTTTGTGACTGAACTCTCGTGTTCATAAGATATTTAGCATTTTAATTTCAAAAATAGGTCAAGGTCAGTCAGGAGTAAACTTGACCCAAAGGCCCTCATAATGCAGCATTGTGCTCAGATCAAGGGTGAGTCAGTTAATAGGTTTTAATGTCGCTTTAGGAATGATCCCGACAACCCAGTCACATTATCCTGACAATGGGTCAACCAGTCCTTGATCTATCCTCTTCCTGCCGAGCACCAAGTTCCATCTTTTTTTTGTCTTTGGTATGACTCGGCTGGGATCAAACTTGGGACATGCTGTTTGTGAGGCAAGCGCTCTACCACAAGGCCACCGCACTGATCTCATAAAAGCAAATTGAGTGCAGCTTGCGAATCTTGTACAGTTTTATAATAACCAGAGAGACTGCAGAGAGCAGGAGTAGAATGGGACCAAATAACCAAGTTCTTTCATTTGTCAAGTTTATCTATTACCTCAATACAACAATATCTCCAGATTACAACATGTGGAGTTGAATGCAAAGACTCCACAGCTCAGCTGGTTATCAGAAATAATATCCACTACTATAGGCTGTATAACATGATGATCCCAGTTCCCTGCAGAGCAAATTTCTACATTGTCATCGACAACAACCTAATTAGGCCAGTGAGAGAGTACAGGGTATTTCTCTCTTCTATGAATTCATTAACTTGACTTGTGTGACATTTTATTGCTACTCTAATACAATTATGAGAATGGTTTTAGTCAACAAACATTTGAGAAATACAAGTGAAATCTGCAACCTCTCCCTATCCCTTCTCCATAAGGTCAGAGATGAATGTTTTACCAGAGAAAAAAGCAGATCTGTCGATTTCAACAATATTTCAGCTGTATAGCGACTATCAGTTCACATACAATATAAATGTATCCTTGGGATTTAGTCATTCCCATTACCCCAGCCGAGGTTCCTCACCTCTTACGACAAACTGCCTAAGAACTGGGGTCCTATTCTTTCCTTGTCTGGCAATGTCACGGGGGCCAGGTATGTCTGAAATCTAATCCTGGACCCCCAATATTGAGAATTTATTTATTGATTAATTCCTTCAAATAACCAATGGACATGAAATCTAATTACATGTATATATTACGAATAACACCATAACACTGTACAAAGTGACAAAAAATGAATGAGTGTAAACCTGTGAATTAACGAGTATTAACGTGTAAATTAATATGTAGAAAAAAATAAGAATCTCACAAAATTTACTTTTCTGGGCCCACAAATATAATAGCCTTGACTCCAGAAACAAAAGCTTGTATAAAACCACAAACAACTTGTAGGCGGCTATACATACAATTTTTGTCTATGCCTTGAGATGGAAGTTAATCTCAACTCTCAGATATACACATGTAGACAGGTCCCAGCCAAGAAAAACTAACATTTTTTCCGGTCAAAGTTTTCTCAGTGGTTCCGTCATCCTTGACTTATGACCTTTCAATTTAGCTGAGGGGCCACCCTGGATTTGGCCTCAAATCCAATATGGCGGCTAAAATCCAAAATGGCCGCCAATACCCATAGAAGCTCACAATTTCCTGCTCGAAAATCAATTTTCTAACCACAAACTAGGTTTTTTTCTAGTCCTACCTAGGGTATGAATAATTATTTAATTTTGGAATGATTTGTAATTGGTCTGAAAATTCAATATGGCCGTCAAAATCCAAAATGGCGGCCAATGTCCATTGAATCACACATTTTCCTGCCCTAATATGTAGAGATGGACCATCCTTGGTCCGAATGCGTCCTGTGGGGTGTCATCTTGTAGCTCTTGGGGTGTAGACCCCGATTTGATGGATATCCATGTCATCTCTGTGACGTCATCGGTGACGTCATCAGTACGAGTAGTAGCGAAAGCAGGCATTTTGGGGGTGCGTGGGGGTGCGTTTGGGGTAAAGATGGACCATCCTTGATCCGAATGTGTCGTGTGGGGTGTCATGTTGTAGCTCTCGGGGTGTAGACCACGACTTTCCATGTCATCTGTGACGTCATCGGTGAAGTCATCAGTACGAGTAGTAGCGAAAGCGGGAGTTTCGGAGGTGCAATGAAGTGCGTGTGGAGCAGATGACGGCATTTTTTTCCATCCAGCTACCTGATAGAGGTGAGTGTGAGTGTATGCGGGCAAGTGAGTGGGATCCGACTGGACTAATGTATCGTCAGTTTTCATCATTTTGCGCATGCGCAGTCTGGCCGTAGTATAGAAAGCAAGCATTTTGGGGATTCGTGGAGGTTTGTTGAGTGATTGAGGGACCATCCCTGGTCAAAAGGACCGTGTGGGGTATCAGTGTGAAGCTCTCGTGGGTCCAACTGGCTTGTTTTCATTTTAAGTCGCACCAATCTGCGCATGCGCAGTTGGGGTGTATTAAGTAAAGTGGTCATTTTGGGAGATGCGTGGGGGTCTGCTGAGTGATGAGGGACCATTCTTGGTCCGAATGCCTCGTGTGAGGTGTCAAAGTGAAGCTTTCGTGGTGTAGACCATGACTTGAGGGGTGTCCCTGTCATCTGTGACGTCATTCTTGAAGGCATCAGTAGGAGTAGTAGCCTACTCAAAAGTGGGAATTTTGGGGGTGTGAATTATGGTGTTTGGGGCAGAGATGGACCATGTTTGGTCCAAATGGCCCGGTTGGGATGCCCTAGTGAAGCTTTCGTGGGGTAGAGTCAGACTGGCATATTTTTTATTGAAAGTCGCGCCAATCTGAACATGCGTAGTTGTGGTGTAGTAAGTAAAGTGGTCATTCTGGAGGTGCGTGGGGATATGTTTGAGCAATTGAGGGACCATTCTTGGTTCGAATGCGTCGTGTGAGGTGTCAAAGCAAAGCTTTCATGGTGTGGACCACGACTTGAGGGATATGCGGGTCATCTGTGACCATCTGTGGTCCGAATGCTTCGTGTGAGGTGTCGTCTTGTAGCAACACCCATCAACGACAAGCTCAATGCTTCAACGCCTTGATGAATTAGCCCTGAAGCCCTGCGCGCCTATACGTAGCTCTACGGGTGTAGTCCGTGATAAATACTCTTCTGATTGGTTAGTCCAAAAGTAGAGCAACAACAACAACAACATCAACGATTACAGGTCAATCCTTCAATTAGCCCCTCCATCACAGCACATCCACGCTAAGGGAACCACTATGGGTGTGTTTACAATTCACTTATGCTATTGTCCGTGTATTCAGAAGTTCATTGTTCTGATCTCATAATGATGCGGGACACGAGTTAATCCCTATATGTATAGACACCACCACACACCGCATCGCACCCGCAGCCTGGTGTACCCTATACCTTAATGGCTATAGGGTACAGGGTGCACCACAGGTACGCGCACATGCATGCGATGACGTCACTTCCGAGCTCCGACCTCCACAAGCTTTGAGCTCCAAGAGCTCCCATCCAAGAGCTCTGCCACATGGGAGCTACCACCACCACCGGGCGTTGATGGGCGTCAACGCCCGGTGGTAGTGGTGTTGGTGTGCGGTAGTGTGTGGGGATGGTAGAACTGGTGTGTGGTGGTGGTAATACTGGTGTGTGGTGGTGTCTGTACCTATAGGGATTAACTCGTGTCCCTCATCTTTCTGAAATCAGAACAATGAACTTCTGAATACACGGACAATAGCATAAGTGAATTGTAAACACACCCATAGCGGTTCTCTTAGTGTGGATGTGCTGTGATGGAGGGGATAATAAAAGGATTGACCAGTAATCTTTGATGTTGTTGTTGTTGTTCTTGTTGTTGCTCTACTTTTGGACTAACCAATCAGAATAGTACTTATCACGGACTACACCCGTAGAGCTACGAAAAGGCGCGCAGGGCTTCAGGGCTAGTTCACCAGGGCGTTGAAGCATTGCGCTTGTCGTTGGTGGGTGTTGCTACAAGAGGATTCCTCACACGAAGCATTCGGACCACGGATGTTCCATTTCTACCCCAAACACCCCCAAAATATCTACTTTGGCTACAACTCCTACTGAGGACATCAGCAATGACGTCACAGATGACCCGCATATCCCTCAAGTCGTGGTCCACATCATGAAAGCTTTGCTTTGACACCTCACACGACGCATTCGGACCAAGAATGGTCCCTCAATCGCTCAAACACATCCCCACGCAACTCCAGAATGACCACTTTACTTACTACACCACAACTGCGCATGTTCAGATTGGCGCGACTTTCAATAAAAAAACATGCCAGTCTGACTCTACCCCACGAACGCTTCACTAGGACACCCCAACCGGACCATTTGGACCAAACATGGTCGCTCTCTACCCCAAACACCATAATTCACACCCCCAACATTCCAACTTTGGCTACTATTCCTACTGATGCCTTCAAGAATGACGTCCCAGATGACGGGGACACCCCTCAAGTAATGGCCTACACTACGAAAGCTTCACTTTGAGACCTCACACGAGGCATTCGGACCAAGAATGATCCCTCATCACTCAACAGACCCCCACGCACCTCCCAAAATGACCACTTTACTTACTACACACCAACTGCGCATGCGCAGATTCGCACGACTTAAAATGAAAACAAGCCAATTGGACCCACGAGTGCTTCACACTGATACCCCACACGGTCCATTTGACCAGGGATGGTCCCTCAATCACTCAACAAACCTCAACGAATCCCCAAAATGCCAGCTTTCTATACTACGGCCAGACTGCGCATGCGCAAAATGATGAAAACTGACGATACATTAGTCCAGTCGGATCCCACTCACTCGCGCGCATACACTCACACTCACAGGTAACTCTATCAGGTAGCTGGATGGAAAAAATGCCGTCATCTACTCCAAACGCACTCCATTGCACCTCCGAAACTCCCGCTTTCGCTACTACTCGTACTGATGACTTCACCGATGACGTCACAGATGACATGGAAAAACCTCAAGTCGTGCTACAACATGACACCCCACACGACACATTCGGACCAAGGATGGTCCATCTTTACCCCAAACACACCCCCACGCACCCCCAAAATGCCCGCTTTCGCTACTACTCGTACTGATGACGTCACCGATGACGTCACAGATGACATGGATATCCATCAAATCGGGGTCTACACCCCGAGAGCTACAAATGACACCCCATAGGATGCATTCGGACTCAGGATGGTCCATCTCTACATATTAGGGCAGGAAAATGTGTGATTCAAAGGACATTGGCCGTCATTTTTAATTTTGACGGCCATATTGAATTTTCAGACCAATTACAAATCATTCCAAAATTAAATAATTATTCATACCCTACACAGGACTAGAAAAAAAAAACTAGTTCGTGGTTAGTAAATTGATTTTCGAGCAGGAAATTGTGAGCTTCTATGGGTATTGGCGGCCATTTTGGATTTTGGCCGCCATATTGGATTTGAGGCCAAATCCAGGGTGGCCCCTCAGCTAAATTGAAAGGTCATAAGTTAAGGATGACGGAACCACTGGGAAAACTTTGACCGGAAAAAATGTTAGTTTTTTCTTGGCTGGGACCTGTCTAATGTACCTTCAAATGTTATGCCACATTGAGAAATGAACAAAATGTATTAATGATGCCAAATTCAATGGTCTAATTGTACCTACCCCATCGATTTTGTTACATCATCCAGCCTACAGCGCTTAATAAACCCTTAACTATAGTTCAGAATCTGTCAACTATATCTAAAACTGTATAATGTATTAAGGGAGGTGAACCAGAGTGTGATCTAGGTTGTGTGGTACATGATACTGAATCTACCTCCATGTGACACACATCATGGGTGAACATGGGTAATGTAACATATGGTCTACAGTCATTTACAATCTATTGCACTACATATCCATATATATATATACAAGTAGGTCAATGTCATAGATGTAACATGTTACCATCAGGCAGATATGTACTTTAATATTCTGTAACAACTATATCTATACCGACATCTATATACATATAACCATCTGTCAGTCACACAGGTGAGATATTCACAGAGAGACAGGGAGAATTAAATTTAACGTGGAATTCAACAATAATTCAACAAAAAAGAGAGACAGATTCAAAGCTAAGAAAGATGGGGAAAATAGTCCATTCCCAGACTGTTTCACAGCCTCAATTACATGCAGCCGGAGTGAAAACCTTATTCCATTCATTGACTAGTTTTGTGGGCACACATTTATTTTATCAATGCCCTGAATCCTTCATAGTCCGTTCTCTGACTAGTTTATAGTGTGTGCACATCTACATCATGAGTGAATCCTATAGTCCATTCTCCTATTGGTTTATAGTGTGTGCACATCTACATCATGAGTGAATCATTTAGTCCATTCTCCTATTGGTTTATAGTGTGTGCACATCTACATCATGAGTGAATCCTATAGTCCATTCTCCTATTGGTTTATAGTGTGTGCACATCTACATCATGAGTGAATCATTTAGTCCATTCTCCTATTGGTTTATAGTGTATGCACATCTACATCATGAGTGAATCCTATAGTCCATTCTCCTATTGGTTTATAGTGTGTGCACATCTACATCATGAGTGAATCCTATAGTCCATTCTCCTATTGGTTTATAGTGTGTGCACATCTACATCATGAGTGAATCCTATAGTCCATTCTTTAATTGGTTTATAGTGTGTGCACATCTACATCATGAGTGAATCCTATAGTCCATTCTTCTATTGGTTTATAGTGTGTGCACATCTACATCATGAGTGAATCCTATAGTCCATTCTCCTATTGGTTTATAGTGTGTGCACATCTACATCAGGAGTGAATCCTATAGTCCATTCTTCTATTGGTTTATAGTGTGTGCACATCTACATCATGAGTGAATCCTATAGTCCATTCTCCTATTGGTTTATAGTGTGTGCACATCTACATCATGAGTGAATCCTATAGTCCATTCTTCTATTGGTTTACAGTGTGTGCACATCTACATCATGAGTGAATCCTATAGTCCATTCTCCTATTGGTTTATAGTGTGTGCACATCCACATCATGAGTGAATCCTATAGTCCGTTCTCCTATTGGTTTATAGTGTGTGCACATCTACATCCTGAGTGAATCCTATAGTCCATTCTTCTATTGGTTTACAGTGTGTGCACATCTACATGATGAGTGAATCCTATAGTCCATTCTCCTATTGGTTTACAGTGTGTGCACATCTACATCATGAGTGAATCATTTAGTCTGTTCTCACAGTGGTTTACAGTGGGGGCATATCTACATCCTAAGTGAATCGTTTAGTCCATTGTCCTAATTGTTTACAGTGTGGACACATCTACATCATGAGTGAATTATTTAGTCTGTTCTCCCAGTGGTTTACAGTGTGGGCACATCTACATCCTGTGTGAATCATTTGTCCATTGTCCTAATGGTTCACAGTGTGGGCACACCTACATGCTGAGTGAATCCTTCAGTCCATTCTTGGATTGGTTGACAATGTGGGCACATCGATATCCTGTGTGAATCATTTAGTTCATTCTTCCATTGGTTTACAATGTGGGCACATCGATATCCTGTGTGAATCATTTAGTTCATTCTCCCATTGGTTTACAATGTGGGCACATCTACATCCTGAGTGAATCATTTAGTCCATTCTTCCAATGGTTTACAATGTGGGCACATCTACATCCTGAGTGAATCATTTAGCCATTCTCCCATTGGTTTACAATGTGGGCACATCTACATCCTGAGTGAATCATTTAGTCCATTCTTCCAATGGTTTACAATGTGGGCACATCTACATCCTGAGTGAATCATTTAGTCCATTCTTCCAATGGTTTACAATGTGGGCACATCCAACTCTTGAGTGAATCATTCAGTCCATTCTCCCATTGGTTTAGAGTGTGGGCATGTCTACATCCTGAGTGAATCCTACAGGTCATTCTCTGACTGGTTTACAATGTGGGCACATCTACTTTCTGAGTGGATCCTTTAGTCCATTGCCCTAACAGTTTACAGTGTGGGCACTTCTACATCCTGAGTGAATCTTTCAGTCCATTCTTCCAATGGTTCAAAGTGTGGGCACATCTACATCCTGAGTGAATCCTTTAGTCCATTCTCCCAATGGTTTACAATGTGGGCACATCTACATCCTGAGTGAATCATTTAGCCCAATGTCCTAAAGGTTTACAATGTGGGCACATCTACATCCTGAGTGAATCATTTAGCCCAATGTCCTAAAGGTTTACAATGTGGGCACATCTACATCCTGTGTGAATCCTTTAGTCCATTCTCCCAATGGTTTACAATGTGGGCACATCTACATCCTGAGTGAATCCTTTAGTCCATTCTCCCAATGGTTTACAATGTGGGCACATCTACATCCTGAGTGAATCATTTAGTCCATTCTCCCAATGGTTTACAATGTGGGCACATCTACATCCTGAGTGAATCCTTTAGTCCATTCTCCCAATGGTTCAAAGTGTGGGCACATCTACATCCTGAGTGAATCCTTTAGTCCATTCTCCCAATGGTTTACAATGTGGGCACATCTACATCCTGAGTGAATCATTTAGCCCAATGTCCTAAAGGTTTACAATGTGGGCACATCTACATCCTGTGTGAATCCTTTAGCCCAATGTCCTAAAGGTTTACAATGTGGGCACATCTACATCCTGTGTGAATCCTTTAG